>JAJPUD010008972.1:54706-65359 GCA_023553655.1 Myrmecobius fasciatus
GAGAGAGAGAGAGAGAGAAATTCTGTTATGCAATGACCATCTGTAAATGACTTTGCTATTCTCGGTAGTACAGTGATCCAGGCCTACTCTAAAGGACTGATGAGAAACTGATTTAATTATGTCTGCATACAGAATTTCTCTCTCTCTCTCTCTCTCTCTCTCTCTCTCTCTCTCTCTCTCTCTCTTTCTCTCTCTCTCCTTTCCTGCTTTCTTTTTTGTCTCTCTCCTTTCCTCCAATCCTACCTCTCCTCTTCCTTTACCTTCATTTTTCTTGAAGCTTGTGGTTATTTTGTTTTTTGGTTTTTTAATGATGGGAGATCTATGTTTTCTTTCTCGACATGCTTTTGTGGAAATGTTTGACATAATTTCACATGTGGTTTCTTAATGGGAGCTGTGAGTAGGAACAAGAGAGAGAATCTAGAACTCAAAATTTTGTGTTATGTTTTTAATTTAATTTTAAAGTTTTCTTTCTCATTTTTTCCCTTTTTCATCTGATTTTCTTGTGCAGCATAATGCTTGTGAAAATATGTATAGAACAATTGCTTCTTAGATTACTTGAGGGAGATTACTGAGAGGGGTTGGGGAAAGGGAGGGAGAAAAAATTTGAAACACAAGTTTTTGAATCCTAATTATTATTAATTATTATTATTAATTATTGATTTTAATACTAATTATTGCTTTAATTTCTTCTTCAATGGTAAGTTAAAACTTTACATCTTGCTAAAAGGCACCAAAGAAAATGAAGTAATATCTATACTAAACATATATGCACCAAGTGGTATAGCATCCAGATTCCTAAAGAAGTTGAGAGCTGTAAGAAGAATTAGACAGCAAAACTATACTAGTGGGGGATTTCAACCTTGCTTTCTCAGAACTAGATAAATCGAATTGAAAAAGAATTCTAAAGAAGTTAGGTATGATAGACCTTTGGAAAAAATTGAATGGAGAGAAAGGAATATGCCTTTTTCTCCACAGTACATGGAACATATACAAAAACTGATCTTGTATTAGGGCATTAAAACCTCAAAATCAAATGCAGAAAGAAAAAATAAATGCATCTTTTTCAGTTTATAATGGAATAAAAGTTACATGTAATAAAGAGCAAACAAAAAATAGATAAAAAATTAATTGGAAACTAATTTAATCCTAAAGAATGAGTCGATGAAACAACAAATCACAGGCACAATAATTCCATCTAAGAAAATGACAAAAGAAACAACACACCAAAATTTATGGGATGCAGCCAAAAGAGTTCTTAGGGATAGTTTTATATCTCTAGATAAAATAGAAAAAGAGAAGAGAAGATTTGGGAATGCAATTAAAAAAAACTAGAAAAAAACAAATCAAAAGCCCCAATTAAATACCAAATTTGAAATTCTGAAAATAAAAGAAGAGATTAATAAAACTGGAAATAAAACAATTGAATTATGTTTTATGAAAAAAACAACAAAATAGATATACATTTATTCAATTTGATTAGAAAAAGGAAAGAAGAAAACATTGTTAGTATCAAAAATGAAAAAAGAGAACTTTATACAAATTTAGAGGAAATTATTGCAATATTTAAGGAATTATTTTGCTCAACTATATCAATAAATCTGATAATCTAAGAGAAATGGAGGAATAGTTAGAAAAGTATAAATTTTCCACATTAACAGTAGAGGAAATAAATTACTTAAATAGTCTCATTTTAGAAAAAAAAATTGAACAGGTTATTTTTTTATTAAATCTTTTTATTTGTAAAACATGGGTAATTTTTTTTAACATTTACCCTTGCAAAACTTTGTTCCAAATTTTTCCCTCCTTTTCCCCACTCCCTCCCCTAAATGAGAGGTAGTCAAATACATGTTAAATATGTTAAAATATATAAGTCCAATATATGTGTACATATTAATACAGCTATCTTGCTGTACAAGAAAAATTGGATCTAGAAAGAAAAAAAAAAACTGAGAAGGAAAGCAAAATGTAAGCAAACATCAACAGAAAGTATGAAAATGCTATGTTGTGGTTCACACTCAGATGCCACAAGGCCTCTCTCTGGGTGTATATGGCTTTCTTCAACAATGAATAATTGGAACTGGTTTGAATTATCTATTTGTTGAAGAGAGTCATGTGCATAAGAATTGTTCATTGTATAGTCTTGTTGAATTGAACAAGTTATTAATCAATTTCCTAAGAAAAATCATCAGGGTCAGATAAAATTAGATCTATTTTTGCTTTTGATCTGAGATAAGGATTGCTACCCCCACTTTTTTTTACTTCAGTTGAAGCATAATATATTCTGCTCCAACCTTTTATCTTTACTCTGAATGTATGTATCACTCTGCTTTAAATGTATTTCTTGTAAACACATAGTAGAATTCTGACTTTTAGTCCAATTGGCTATCTGCTTCCGTTTTATGGGAGAGTTTATCCCATACATGTTCACATTTAAAACTATTATTTACTGCCATCTTGTTTTCACCAAGTTATATTTAAATTTTTCCTTTGCCCTTTTCTTTCTTCCCATGATTTTCTTTTACCTCTTTCAAGAAGCCCTCTCCTTTTAAAGTTCTTCCCCTTATACCTTTCCTCTTCTATTTATGTTCTCCCTTCTCTTAGCCTCTCTCTTTCCTTTTACCTTTACCCCTTCTATTTCCTTTTAGGGTCGGAAAAGTTTCTCTGTGAAACTAAATGTCTGATATTTTCTTAGCAGAATCTGATGAGAGTAGATTCACACAATGCTCATCCATCTCCCTTCTTTCCCTCAATTGTAATAGGTCATTTTTGCCTCTCCATGGGATGCAATTTACTCCATTTTTACTGGATTTTCTTCTTCTTCCAGTAGAATCCCCTTTCCTCCTATAGTTTCTTTTTTATATAATAATAAAATCATATTATACCTGTGACCTCTAAGTATACCCGTAACACCTAGATACAGATCTTAAGAGTTAAACAAATCATCTTCTCATATAGGGACATAAGCTTTTTAGCTTTTTAAAAGAAAGTTTTCTTTCATTTTTACTTTTTTATGCTTTTCTTAATTTCTGTATTTGAAGATCAGATTTTCTGTTCAGCTCTGGTCTTTTCATCAGAAATGAAATTCACTTGTTTTATTGAATATCCATCTTTTTTCCCCTGAAAGATAATGCTTGAATTTCCTGGGTAGTTGATTCTAGGCTACAATCCAATTTCCTTTATCTTTTGGAATATCAGATTCTAGGCCCTTTGATCCTATAAAGTGGAAGCTGTTAGGTAATCCTGATTGTGGCTCCTTGATATTTGAACTGATTGTTTCTGGCTACTTGTAATATATTCTTCATCTGATAATTCTAAAATATAGCTACTATGCTCCCTTGAGTTTTCATTTTAGGGTTGCTTTCAGGTGGTGATTGGTGAATTCTTTCAACTGTTATTTTACCCTATGATTCTAGGATATAAGGACAGTTTTCCTTTATTTCCTGAGTGATAATTAGGCTTTTTTTATTATTATGGTTTTCATGAAGTCTAATAATTCTTAGAATGTCTCTCTTAGATCTGTTTTCACAGGTCAATTGTTTTTCTGAGGTATTTTATATCTTTTCTATTTTTTTATTTTTTTGGTTTGATTCTTGAAGTGTCATTGAATCATTTACTACAATTTGTTCAATTCTAAATTTCATTGTGTTATTTTCTTCAGTTAGCTTTTTTATGTCCTTTTGCATTTGGCCAAATGAGGTGTTTTGTTCATTGCTTTTTTTCCCCATTTCAAACATTTTCAATGAATTTTCTTTTTCATATCTATTTTGTAATAAATTATATACCTTTTCTGTTTCATCAAATCTATTTTTTACATTTTCTTCAGATAATTTCTGTTTTTCCTTTTCCATACCCTCCTGCAAAGTTCTCATTTCCTTCCCCCATTTTTCTTGTAATTCTCTTTTAATCCTTTTTGAATTCTTCCAAGAGAGCCTTGTGAAATGGGAACCAACTCATATTATCTTTTAAGGCTTCATCTGGATATGATTTGCTTTTAGGATCCTCAGGTCTGTTCTTTTTCTCCATAGAAGCTATCTATGGTCAGAGTTCTTTTTGCATTTTTGATCATTTTTTTTTCAAAGGTTGAAATCTGCTCTTAGAACAAAGGGGAGACTGTCCCAAGCTTCCTCTACAGGCAACAGCAACTTTAGGCTGTCTTGGGCCAGTGCTGCATTTCTTCCAGTGTAGGGTAGGTGTGGCTTAGTCCCATATTATTTTGGGGTTCAGAGGCTATTTTCATTTTGTATTTGCATTGGATAGCTCACAGCTAATCTGCTGATCCAGTGGCTTGTAACCAGGTCAAAATAGCCAAAGCTGCTGTATTTTGGCTAAAAGTATCCCCTCCCAGTAGATTCCCAGGGGTCATGGTTGCCACAACTCCCTTGGTTCCCGTGCTGCATCTGTGCTTGGTTGCCTCCCCCTGTGCCCTATTTAAACAGACCTTTTCTTTAGTTCTTCCAAAATATCTTCTGGAAACTTGTTATACTCCAAATATTTGTCAGTTTTGTCACTCCAGACCGGTGCAGAGGTTTGATCTGACATTGTTTTGAGGGACACCAAAGAGAGCTCAGATAAAGACTTGCTTACTGTCTGCCATCTTGGCTCCAAACCTTATTTGCAAAACAATGCAACATTTAAAACACTATATAAAAATTATCATTGTTACAGACATTTTCTGGGATCTGCTAACCTCTTTGCCTTTTCACCTTAGTAGCTGGAGGAAGACAGTGACTGGATGTGCATGCTACATACCTATTTCTTTTTTTAATTTAAAATTTTTTTTTATTAAAGCGTTTTATTTGTATAACATATGTATGGGTAGTTCCTCAGCATTGATCTTTACAAAGCTTTCCATTACAAATTTTACCCCCAGTCCCCTCCCCTCCCCTAGATGGCAGGAAGTTCACTACATTTTAATAATGTTGAAATACCTGACAAGTTGTGCAAGAAAAATCCTATCTACAAGAAAAAAAAGAAAATCAGAGAAAGGAAACACAATACAAGCAAACCTCAATAGAGAGCATGAAAATTTTTCATATCCCTCTATCTGGGTGTATGTGGTTTTCTTCACTGAACAATTGGAACTGGTTTGAGACAATTCTTTTTTTAGAGAGCCATGTCCATCAGAATTGATCATCATGTAATATTGTTGTTGCTGTGTATAATGATCTCCTGGTTCTGTTCGTTTCACTCAGCATCAGTTCATGCAAGTCTCTCCAGGCCTCTCTGAAATCGTCCTGCTAGTCAGGTTAGAATTATATCTATCTATTTGGAGTCTAGGAGTAAAAGAATTTTTCATAATTCAACCCTCCAGAGACAAAGGAAGTGCAAAGGATAGAGCAGTGACAAATAGTGGTAGAGCCAAATGTAATTTCTTCAGTGACACTCATACAATCCCCAATATTCCAGATATTTAAAAGAAAAATCAAGATATACATATTACATTCACAGTTTTATATGTATTATTTTCTGTTCAACTATCTGAAAATATTCATTTTATTTGGTCTTTATTAAGTTCAGAATAAATATATTTTAAAAGAAAATGAATTGTTCCTAATTATTCTTATTTGAAATACTTTTCTGAAGATAATTTATAATAAAACTAAAGTATATTGGTGTTTATGCTGAATCTTCAATGAGTTGCCTAGGAGCATTAAGATGTTATATGATATGCCCAAGGTTACATAACAGCCAGTGTGTATTAAGAAGCATATCTCTACCTAATATTATACTGAGGGGCTACATGATAATAACTTATTATGATGGAACATATCTTTACCTAATATACTGATAGTCTACATGATAATAGAACATATCTCAGTATATTATTAGAGATAAAAACTGGATCTATGATTTTATTAGTATATGGAATTCCTTTCTTTGAAACTTAGTCTTATGAGCATGTATTGAACATAGTTCATGCTAAAAATTCTTTAATGGCTCCTTAAACAGTAAATAATTGTAGTTCATCATCAATGCATACTGTTACCCTTCCAGTTCATAAAACATTTTTGTTGTGTCAAAAGAGTTTCAGAGAGCAACAAAAAAATATATATATTGGCAATCTTTGACCTAGAGATTTATGGTCCCACTCATTGTCCCATGTCCTGTGTATCTCAGGAAAAGCTTGAATTCAGCTTTTCCTGGCTCCCAGGCCTGCTTTTCACCCACTATTGCTTGTTGTCTTTGAATAGCAATATTATTATTTTTGATGAACATGATAGAAACTGTGAACTCTCAAGTCTTTCCAGACTTTTTCCTTCAGAAAACAAATAGGATTTGCTTCTTTTAAACCCAAATTATCTTGAGAACATAAAATATATTTTAATAATCAATATGCATTTAAAGAAATTCAATCTGAGGAAATAAGACATAAGTACAAAATAAATGCCAAATAAGTTAAAGGTATGATAATAACATCTGAGTATATCAGGAATGATCTTATACTGAAAATGACTTCAGAGCTTTGAAAGAAATCTAGAATTCTAGGAGATAAGAAAGGAGTGAATTCTAGGGATTAGGGCAGCTCAATGAAGAGGTATGTCACAAAGATATGGAGTGTTATATGTGAGGAACAAGACCACCATTTTGGCCAGATTGTATGGTGACATGAAATATTGTCATTTAGCATATTTGTTTTAAAAAAAGATACTTAGCACAGTGCCTACCACATAGTATGTACAATGTAAATGCTTATTCCTTTCATCTTCCACTTCCCTCTTTTAATAAACCATTACTTAAGAATCTAAGATATGTTAATGTTTACATGTCTACAATATATATCTAGAAATAAGCACCAATTATTAAAATGTTTTATATGTGATTTCAAGATTATAAATCTGACATTCTTCTGACATATATCTTTTCTGAACAGCACCTCCTAATCTTTAATTAATGTCTTCTATTGTTTTCCACATAACTCAATTGTAACTTATGGACCTCCCTTACTATACTACTTTACCAGTGTGAACTGATTAACTAATTAAATGTAGGAATGGGATGAGTGGTCTTCCATATATCAGTTCAAGTTAAGTGCTCTTTGGATGATGGCAAGAGTCTTAGTGATGGGAGGAGGATGACCACATTTTTGGAGTTAGTTTTAGCTATGGCTCCTGAAACATGGAATTGATAAAGTAGCAATAAATTACTGGCTTATGGATGAACTAGTCAAACTGTATCACAACATTCAACTCCAGGACATCAAGGGTCCTGTAATCTAACTAAAGCCCTTAATTTTGGACAAGAAGTTATCAAACCAGGGTATCCACAACTGATCCATGGAGTAACCTAATTTCCATGAGGATTCTTGGAAGACAGTTTCTGTAGCCTCCCAACCTTAAAGACTTTTTGAGCTTTTTGGAGTTACCAATACAGACATGTTAAAACTATGTCTTGTGGTCAGGGGACAACTGGAAATCCTTGGAATTTCCTGAGCCTTTCTTTATAGTTAATACTAAAAAATATTACATGTTAGAAGTAAAGATAATTCCTCTCTATAGTTCATTAGAGGTTGAGTATTACATTGAAAGCCCTTACAATAATTTTGTGGCCAGTGAGGAAGACATGATCCCTGGAAATTTACATCAACTACAAGAATTGCAACAAAAATGCCATGCCAGTTGATGAAACCATTTTTAAACTTATCAATGTAATGTCCCCAGTAGTCCAGGCCAGTGATGAGCAGTAAACAGTTAACAATTTAAATACTGTTTTTTATTCCAATGGCTGAAACTAGTTAGGAATAACAGGCTTTCACATAACAGACTAGTTAGGAATAACTGGCTTTCACATTGGAAGCAGAGCGGTATACAGTTATCAATTTAGATACTGTTTTTTATTCCAATGGCTGAGACTAGTTAGGAATAACTGGCTTTCACATTGGAAGCAGTTTAATATTCCCTAATACTACCTGAATTAGAATTTGTATTTTCATAATCTGGTTAGCAGATATTTTACAAAGACCCTTCTGATAGCATTACTGTCTACTACTACATGATGTAATAATTGACAACACCCAATTTGGACATCATATAAAGGACAATCCCAAATTATTTCTAAGAAAATACAAGATATAGCCTATTCTGCCAAATTTTGAGGATATGGTGGTAGATGAGAAACCAAATCCTGCTGGACACAGTACAGAAAAATCTAAGAGATGCTTTCATCCTCAATCTATAAAAAGAAGCCCAGAGGCTTATTAGATTTTTTGTTTTAGAGAGCCCACAAATAATGTATCTATTTGATACATTAATTATAATTATCTATTTGGCTATTTTGATAGCCCTTATTTCCTAACTCACTTCTATGAGTGCCTCTTTTGGATAGAATGAACGAGCTACAGTACTTGAAGACCTAAAGCAGCCTACCCTGCAGCCTCCTCCCTGGGGGATTATGTCTCTTTGGAGATCTCTGTTCATAAATACCAAGTTGAGTGGAAACTAGGAACCTAGGAACTAAATAACTATTAGGCTTCTTGAGCCAAAAGTTCCCCATCAAGTCCTGAAGATACCCCCTTTTTTTTGAAAAGGGGGAAGAAATATTTTATGAACAGTATGGTAACAATTATATGGCCCAAGTACTAACATCAGAGCCCGTGTATTCAACTGGAGATTTAGTCTAATAATATGAAGAGGAGGAAAAAGAAGAGTGGACAACATGACAATTACTGAAGTGAACAGTGGTACTCCCTTTAGTTCATATGGACAGGCAGAATCAATATTTTTTTGCCCTTGTGGAAAGAAGAATAAATTATCCTGACTTCTTATAGTAGGAAAAGTAGGCAGGAACAAGTCTGCCTCCTGAGGCAGGTTAGGAGGAGTTTGGAATAGGGGCCTCCAATGTTATTTCATGAAGCTTCTATCTTTTGTAGTAATAGTCTTATTTCATGAATTTAGTTTTAATTATAAATTTGGTGAATATTCCCAGTTTTTCTACAAGCTTTTAGATTTGAAAGATATGAGGAACTGATCCTAATTATTTTGCTGATCACATAATCCATAAATAACAAAATAATTCTAACATTTAGAAATGAAGACCTTGTTCATTATAGTTTGTGAGCATTTTATTGTGTACATTAATCTTATTTGTGGGTTACAGAACACATTTAGATAAATGCATATGAATTGTTAAAGACTAAATATTACTACATATTTTATGAACAATAAATATGGCAACTTAATTATATCACCCAATTACTATAATTAAAACTTCTATTTTTCAAAATTCTATAATTATCCATGTTTTTAAGTAAAAAATCTTAACAGTAAATCCTAAGAAAATGTCAACTCCAATATAATATTTTAAGAAAGCCAGTGAAAATCATTAAATTGTAGATTTTACACATATAAATGAATAAATGTATATTATTATATATTGTCTATCATATTGCATGAACCAATTAAGTTATTAATATCTCTTCTCTTTCTATATTTATACAGATAAAATATATATACACATACATATATCTTTCTTTACAATATATCAAATAACCTGACAAATTTTAAATATAATTAATCACAACAATTGAAAATTTTTCTAAGTATTTTAATTGTACATTTAATTTTAAGTAAAAAATTTAAGATAGCATGAAACTAAGTGACAGAAATTAGGCAAGTAGAAAAGTAATCTGAATTCCAACACTTTCTTATGTGGCTTTGAATTGTCTTGTGTAAGCTACATTTAACTCAAGCATTGTTAACTCAAATTTTTAATAATGAAAGAGCTTGTATTATTAAAATCTGATGAAGGTAACAATCATATCTATGCCATAAAATCAGACTCAATTTTTTTAAATTAAAGTACCTGAACATTTTTTGCTTATATTGCATCAATTATTCAGATAAATGGAAATATCCAATTACCTAAAAACAAAAATATTGCAGGTTGTCATTTTTAAACTTGAATACTAATTTTGTATTATGTAGAAATAACCAACAACGACATTGGCTAGCTGAGAAACACTAGTATTTGGGCTAACTATACAATGTCAGGGAATCTACTCTCCTTGCTCACTTTCAGGAATGTATTTTTTATGTTATAATGTAAATTAATGAAAAAATATTAGTTATTTCACAACAATTCATTTTTGGGGGGTTTACTTTTATTGAAACTTTTTTTATTTGAAAAACATATATATAGGTAATTTTTCAACATTGACCCTTGCACAGCTTTCTGTTACACATTTCTGCCCCCTAGTCCCCAGCCCTCCCCTAGATGGCAGGAAGTCTTCTACATGTTAATTATGCTAAAATACTTGACAAATCAAATATGTGTATACATATTTTTACAGATATCTTGCTGTGCAAGAAAAGTTGGATCTACATGAAAAAAAATATGAGAAGGTAAACATAATGCAAACATTCAAGAGAGAGCATGAAAATGTTATTTTGTGGTGCACATTTCATATCCCCCTGTCTGGGTGTATATGACTTTCTTCACTGAACAACTGGAACTGGTTTGAAACATTTCATTGTTGAAGAGAGAGCCACGTCCATCAGAATTGATCATTATATAGTCTTGTTGCCATTTTTTGTATAATCTCCTGGTTCTGCTCATTTCACTCAGCATCAGTTCATGCAAGTCTCTCCAGGCCTCTCTGAAATCATCCTGTTGGTCGTTTCTTACAGAACAATAATATTTCCTAACATTCATATACCA
>JAJPUD010008972.1:65369-80856 GCA_023553655.1 Myrmecobius fasciatus
TTTCTTTGTTGCAGAGAGCCATGCCCATCAGAATTGATCATCATATAGTATTGTTGTTGCTGTGTAAATTGATCTCCTGGTTCTGCTCGTTTCACTCAGCATCAGTTCATGCGAGTCTCTCCAGGCCTCTCTGAAATCATCCTGCTGGTCGTTTCTTACAGAACAATAATATTCCATAACATTCATATACCATAATTTATTCAGCTACTCTCCAATTGATGGGCATCCATTCAGCTTCCAATTTCTAGCCACTACAAAAAGGGCTGCCACAAACATTCTTGCACATGTGTAGAAATAGTTTTAATTGCATCATCTGAAATTGTTCATATCCTTTGGCCATTTATCAATTGGAGAACGGCTTGAATTCTTATGAGTCATTTTTCTACATATTTTAGAAATGAGGCCTTTACCAGAACCCTTAAATGTAAAGATGATATCCCAATTTATTGCTTCCCTCCTAATCTTGTCTGCATTAGTATTATTTGTACAAAACCTTTTTAACTTAATATAGTCAAAATTATCTGGTATTCAATTAAGAGTTCCAGTTCTTTGAATACAAATTTATTCCTTCTCCACAGGTCTGAGAAGTAACCTATATTATGTTCTTTTATTTTGCTTATAATACCACTATATCTAAATCATGAACCCATTTAGATCTTGGTATATGGTGTTAGGTGTGGGTCAAGCCTTTTTTTCCATTAATTCCTTTAAATTCTTGATCTTTTGTTCTTCCAAATAAACTTTGTTATTTTCTAGATCTGTAAAAGAATTGCTTGGGAGTTTGATTGGTATGGCACTAAACAAACAAATTAGTTTGGGTAGTATTGTCATTTTTATTATATTTGCTCAGCTTACCCATGAGTACTTGATGTTTTTTTTTCCAGTTGATTAGGTCTGTCTTTGTGTGGAAAGAGTTTTGTAGTTTAGTTCGTATAGTTCATGACTGTTCCTTGGCAGATAGATTCCCAAATATTTTATACTATCGACAGTTATTTTGAATGGAATTTCTTTTTTTATCTCTGGCTGCTGAACTTAGTTGGTAATATATAAAAATGCTGATGTGGATTTATTTTGTATCCTGCAACTTTGCTAAAATTGTGAATTGTTTCTAGTGGTTTTTTTAGTTGCGTCTCTAGGGTTCTCTAAGTATACAATCATATCATTTGTAGAGAGTGATAATTTGGTTTCCTCATTACCTACTCTAATTCCTTTAATCTCTTTTTCTTCTCTTACTGCCAAAGCTAACATTTCTAATACAATATTAAATAGTATGGTGACAGTGGGCATCCTTGTTTCATTCCTGATCTTATTGGAAATGGTTCTAGTTTGTCCCCATTACATAACATTTCATCTTATAAACTACATTTTAAAAATAATATTGGTTAATATTGACAAAAGTTAAGTCGATTTGAAATTCAAGTAATGAGATTTTTAAAACTGAATGAAAGATTATTTTGTCACTATGTAGGAAAATGATGATTTAACTCTTTGGGCTTATTATAAAAAAAGTCATTGTTCATCTCAGAGCAGAGGCTCACTTTTTACTCAATGTTTTTAATATTAAAATTTATATATTGTTATCTTAATTTAGTCATAATAAGGCAATTTTTGTTGGTTTGTTATAAAATATTATTTTGAATTTCAAAAACTATGACTTTATTTATTAAGTGTGGAGACTTCCGTTTTGATTCATTAAATCAGAATGGTAAATTTCATTTGCAAATTCCTATGCATTGTGAATTGCAATGTCAATTTAAGGTTTTAATATTACTTTAAAAATATATTTGTATAATATGATGGGCAACCCTTTTGTCATATATCTAAGTGAAAATGCCTATTGTGTGGATATTCTCAATGTTAAGTTTTGGAGTCAAAGCAAAACACATCAATCTTTAGTTTACACAGCAACTTTATCTTTTAATTCAATAGCACTCAAAAGTCTTTGGGGGCAACAGAAATATATGAGAATCTTTTCACATTTATGTAGTTATAATATTAAATTCACATAAGCTGTTGTTTCAGCCATGCCTCCTGATTCCATGACTCCATTCTTTTCTTTGCAGGATCTCCTCTGGCCTGTTTTATTTCTTCTTTTTTTTTTTTTTAATTCAAATGGAAGAGACATTTAGGGCATGGAGATTTCATTGAGAATTGGATTGATGGTAGTTCAGACTTAGTCATAAATTAAGTCACTAAATGCATGTTTGGATATTTGATTTGTAGTATAAAAATACCTACAATTGCTAGTACAAGTCCTACCAATCTAATTGACACACAGATTTGACAGAATGGATTACATGAAATCTGACGAGGAATTTCCCAACTTGGATTCCAATATGGGTAACCTGTTACAAACAACAACAGCACAGAATAGTTGGAATAATGTCACACTCAACAAATAACTTAATTAATAATTATATATTTTAATATATACATACTTAAGGGTTTATCACGTATTGGATTTTCTAGAAAGAGAAAAAAAAGAGCAATCAAATTGTTTTTAGGGTTTTTTTCCCACTTTTAAAATAAGGCTATCAATTGGAAGCTAATTTTAGTTATTTTTAAGCATAGAATAGAAAGATTTAGAGAAGTAAATACAATTAAGAGTATGTGCTTTCAAATTATTGACAGCAGCTCTAAGTCAGAAAATATTTGTTTAAAAGACTTTAGATGTACATGTCAGTTTCTTATCAATACCTCTCACCCATCCCCGTTTTTTTTTAACCATACTAGCATTAAGACTCTACTAGCACCTAACACCCCTTTAGCTGTCTTTTTGCCCCTTTGAAAGATTTATATATTCCAGTCAATTTGGCAGGGACATCATTCTCACTAACCAAATGAAAGAATGTGGGAATGATTACATGTTTGAAAAATAATATTAATTTTATATATAATTTGCAAGTCAGCAAAAATTGTATCTTTAGTAGTTATTTCTTGGTGTCTCTAGAAATGCGTAAGGGAAGGTGGGACCAGTATATAAAAGAATAGGCATTCTTTTGTGTGGTGTCATTTGAAAGGTGAAAGATTTGATCTAATTTTTAAAAAAAAGTTTCCCCCAAAAGTCTATTCAAAATGTATAAAAATTCTTTCCAAAGGTGTTAGGCAGTACAGTAGGCAAAACAATGCACTTGGAGTTAAGAATAAGAGAATTCAAATCCAGCTTCAGACACTAAACTGTATGACCCTGGGCAAGTCGCTTTAACCTTTATCTGCCTTAAGTTTTCTCATCTGTAAAATGAAGATAATAACAACATCTACTTTCTAAGGTAATACTTTGAAAACACTTAGCTTAACACCAAATGCATAATAGGCTCTACAGGAATGCTTATTCTCCTCTCTTTCCCTTCTCCTTCTCCATTAGCTTCACAATAAAAATAGAGAAATTGACATTTACATAGCACTTTAGGATTATTGTTATTTTACATACATGGTCCTATTTGACCCTCACAATAAGTTTGTGAGATAAGCATGGATATTCTCATTTTTCAGATGAAGAAATACTTATAATTTATTCATGTTCACAAAACTAGTGGTATTGGAACTCAAGTCTTTCCTGACTCCAAGTACAGAATTGTTTTTGGATAAGTACATTAGGTTAAGGATTATGCTAGGATTGGAGTGGGGAGATAACATTTTGAACTCAAAGCAGCTTTATGTTTTTATATTATAGCTATTGACATTTGGAAGATACCAATATTATCATTTCTATCCTTAAAGAGATTTCATTTTCTTTTTATAGTTACATTTACTATTTTAGAATTGACAAGCTAGAGAGCCCCTAGAAGAAGGGACAAAGATATTGAAAAGCCTAGAGAGCACATCATATGGGGATCATTGGAAGGAAATGAAAATATTTGGCCTCTCCTTAGGTCATGATACAGTAAAGGTCTTGTTTTTCTTGACCTTACAGGACCCTTAGTAATGAATGGAAGTTGCAGAAGCAAAATTTGGTTTGATATAAGAAATTTCCTAACAAATAGAACCAAAAGTTCTGACCTCAGAGGGAGTAAGTTCCCTGCCAAACAAGGTATAGAGGCTTACTTGTGGCTCATAATGCAGAATATATTCTTCTTTGGGTAGGGGTTAGTGGCACAGAAGATACAGCACTAGGCTTGGAGTCAAAAGTCAAAAACTTCAAATTTGGCCTGACATTTACTGAGTTGTGTGACTGAGCAGATCACTTAACCTCTTTTTCTACCAGTAAAATGAAAATAATAATAGTCTACCTCCCATGAAAAAAATGAAATAAATCTTTATAAGTGCTTTGCAAACCTTAAAGAACTACACAAATGCTTGCTTATTATTATCCCTTCTAAAATTCTATAACAGTGATGCTTTTAGCTCTCTAATGAATAAGAAGCTAAAAATTTTGAATTCATTCAATTGTGAAAATTCTCCTATGCCATTTAATTCTTTTTCTGATTTGTTGTTTTGTTGTTGTTGCTTACTGCACAAATTATCTTCGCAAGTATCTCCTTCCTCACAGTAAACGCATGGCTCCTGTTTCATATAAGGTGGTTTTCTAACCAGGTTTCCACTATAAAAACATTAATATTTTGTAGTTAGATATCAAAGACTATCATTTCAATTGTGTTCATTAAAAATTCTATGAATACTTTATGAATAAATATGATGTATTTAATTATGCTGATTTCTGAAAGCTCAGCATAATGAAAATGAATTGCTGTATAGTTAGGATATATTCTAGATCAAAAGTTCTGATGTCCACTAATTTTTTTTCCCAATTTTTTTTAAACTGGGGCAGTGAGGTGGCACAGTTGATAGAGCACTAGCCCCAAAGTCAAGAGGACCTGAGTTCAAAATCTGGTCTCAGGCACTTAATACTTTCTAACTGTGTAACCCTGGGCAAGTCACTTAACCCCAATTGCCTCAGCAAAACAAAACAAAACACATTTTTTTGAAAATATGTATTTCAATAGAAATTAGTCTCATTTTAACCCTGTGAATTTTAAATTTTTGGCAAATAAAAATATTTTGCAAAGGCATTACCAAACCACAAAAATCACAATAAAGATGAGAAGTTCTAGACTAAGTACTATTAAAAAACAAACAAAAAAACCCTATAATGAAGTTGTCTTTAGACAGGGCATGACACTTTTGAATTCTCTTCGGGCAGCTAGATAGTGCAATGGATAGACCATTGGCCATGAAGTCAGGAAGACTTGCATTCAAATCCAGCCTCAGATACTTAATATTTACTAGCTGTATGACCCTGAGCAAGTCACTTGACCCTAATTGCCTTGCAAAAAATTTATTTTAAGATAAGAAAATATATTTTAATTTTCACTCAATATAAGTAGAAACCAGTTTCTCTTTAGGTGTAAAATGCTAGGAAAAACAAAAAATAATCTATAAGAAAAAAAAGATAACTATAATTAAGAGCCATGATTGAAAAAAAGATGGAGGACAGAAGCCAGGAAATTTCCTGAGCTCTCCCCAATTACCCTCAGAAACAACTCTTAAGAGAATATCAGACACATTTAGCTTCACAGGGAAGCCTGTATCACCTTATATGGAAGTAAAAGGGAAAAGATATAAATGGGGGAGGGATTGTAAAAAGTGAGAGCTGTTTGAGGGAGAAGGTGGTTAGAAGCAAAATACTGGGTAAGAGGGAAAGGGGGAAAGGGAAAAGAAAAGTAAAACTGGGGGAAAACCAGATCACGGCAAATACAGAGTTAGTGATTTGAACTGTGAATGTGAATGGAATGAATTCTCCCATAAAACAGAAGTGGATTAACAGACTGAATGAAAAAGACAGAATCCTACACTTCGTTCTTTACAAGAAACACATTGAAAGCAGAGTGATGTATTCAGAGTCAAAGAAAAACTGCAGCAGAATCTATTATGCTTCAGCTGAAGTGAAAAAAGCAGTAATAATCCTGATCTCAGATCCAGCAAAAGCAAAAATGGATCTAATTAAAAGAGATAAGGAAGGAAACTATACCTCGCTAAAGGGCAGCATAATGAAGTACTATCAATACTAAACATATATACACTAAGTGGTACAGCATCCAAATTCCTAGAGGAGAAGTTAAGAGAGCTGCAAGAAGAATTAAACAGTTAAACTATACTAGTGGGGTACCTCAAACTTGTTCTATCAGAACTAGATAAGTCAAATGACAAAATATATAAGAAAGAAGCTAAGAATTATAAAATATATAAGAAATATAAAATTATTCTAGAAAAGTTAGGTATGATAGACTTTTGGAGAAAAATGAATGGAGATATAAGGAGTAAACTTTTTTCTCAACAATTCATGGAACCTACACAAAACATATATTAGGGCATCAAAACTTAAAAAACAAATGCAGAAAGGCAGAAATAGCAAGAACATCTTTTCCAAATCATGATGCAATAAAAATTATGTGTAATAAAGGGCCAGGAAGTAATAGACCAAAAATTAATTGGAAACTAAATCTAATCCTAAAGAATGAGTAAGTGGAAGAACAAATCATAGGCAAAATTGATAATTTCATCCAAGAGAATGACAATAATAAGACAACATACCAAAATTTATGGGATATAGCCAAAGAAGTTATTAGGGGAAATTTTATATCTCTAAATGTTTACTTGCATCAAAAAGGGAAAGAGAAGGTCAATGAGTTGTGCTTGCAACTAAAAAAGCTGTAAAAATAACAAATTAAAAACCTTTATTAAATATCAAATTCAAAATGCTGAAAAGAAAAGGAGAGATGAATAAAATTTAAAGTAAAATGAACTAATAAACAAAACTAAGAGTTGGTTTTGTGAAAAAAATAAAACAAATCTTTAATTTTATTAGAAAAAGGAAAGAAGAAAATCAAATTGTTAATATCAAAAATGAAAAGGGAGAACTTTCTGCCAATGAAGAGAAAATTAGAGCAATAATTAGGAGTTATTTGCCCAACTATATTGTCAATAAATTTGATAATCTAAGTGAAATGGAGGAAAACTTTAGAAAAATATAAATGGCCCAGATTAACAAAGTGTAAATAAATTACTTAAATAGACCCATTTTTAAGAAGAAATTGAAAAAGTTATTAGTCAACTTCCTAAGAAAAATATTCAGGGCCAGATATATTTACATGTGAATTCTACCAAACATTTAAAGAAAAATCCAATACTATGTAAACTATTTGAAAAAATAAGAAAAGAAGGAGTCCTATCAAATTCTTTTTGTGGCACAGATATGGTGCTGATGTGGAAACCAAATGGTTTAAAACATAGAAAGAAAATTATAGACCAATTTCCCTACTGAATATTGATGCCAAAAACTTAAAAAAATATTAGTAAAGAGATTGCAGCAAGTTATCCCCAGGATATAATACACTATGACCAAGTAGGATTTATATGAGGAATGCAGGTCTGCTTCAATATTAGGAAAACATTAGTATAATTGACTATATCAATAATCAAACTAACAAAAATCATATTCATTATCTCAATAGATTCAGAAAAATTCTTTGACAAAATCCAATATTCATTCCTATTAAAAATACTTGAGAATATAAGAATAAGTGGAGTTTTCCTCAAAATGATAAGTAGTATCTATTTAAAACAATCAGCAAGTATTATATCTAATGGAGATAAACTAGAACCATTCCCAGTAAGATCAGGAGTGAAACAAGTTTGCTCATTATCACCATTACTATTCAATATTGTATTAGAAATGTTAGTTTTAGCAATAAGAGAAGAAGAGATTAAAGGAATTAGAGTAGGTAATGAGGAAACCAAATTATCACTCTTTGCAGATGGTATGATGGTATAATTAAAGAATCCTAGAGAATCAAATAAACTACTAGAAACAATTCACAACTTTAAGAAAGTTACAGGATATAAAATAAATCCATCAGCATTTTTATTCATTACCAACACAGTCCAGCAGCAATTCCATTTGAAATAACTGTAGATAATATAAAATATTTGGGAATCTATCTGCAAAGGGAAAATCAGGAACTATGTGAATACAACTACAAAACACTTTCCACACAAATAAAGTCCGATCTAATCAACTGAAAAAACATCACGTGTTTATGAGTAGGCTGAGCTAATATAAGACAAATGACAATTCTACCTAAATTAATCCACTTATTTTGTGCCAAGCCAATCAAACTCCCAAGAAATTATTTTACAGACCTAGAAAAAATATTATACAAAGTTCATCTGGAAGAACAAAAGATCAAGAATTTCAAGGGAATCAATGAAAAAATGCCAATAAAGTGGTCTAGCTGTGCCAGGCCTAAAACTATATTATAAAGCAGTGGTCATCAAAACCATTTGGTAATGACTAAGAAATAGTTTAGTTGATCAGTGGAATAGGTTAAGTTTACAGGACAAAATATTCAATGACTGCAGTAATTGGGATAAGAACTCACTATTTGCCCAAAAAAATTGATGGGGTAATTCAAAAGTAGTATGGCAGAAATGAGGCATTGACCCACAGAGAGCATTTTATACCAAGATAAGGTCAAAATGGGTTCATGATTTAGATACAAAGTGTGATATTATAAGCAAATTAAAATAACAAAGAATAGTTTTACCTCTCAGATCTATGGAGAAAGAAGGAATTTGTGGCCAAATGATTGTTATAAAGACCTCATAGAAACAAATAGACTCAAATTTATAAGAATTTAAGTTATTCTCCAATTGACAAATGGTCAAAGGATATGAACAGACAATTTTCAGATAAATAAATGGAAACCATTTCTAGTTATATGAAAAGGTGCTCTAAGTCACTATTGATAAGAGAAATGCAAATTAAGACAATGTTAAAGTAATACTACATACTTCTCGAGTTGGTTAAGATGATAGGAAAGGATAATGGCAAATGTTGGAGGGGATGTAGGAAAACTGGGGCATTAATACATTGTTGATGGAGTTGTGACCTGATTCCATCATTCTGGAGAACAATTTGGAACTATGCCCAAAGAGCTATCAAACCATACATACCCTTTAATTCAGCCATGTTTCTACTGGGCCTATATCCCAAAGAGATCTTAAAGGAGGGAAAGGGACCCACCTGTGCAAAAATGTTTGTGGCAGCCCTTTTTGTAGTGGCTAGAAATTGGAAACGGAATGGATGCCCATCAGCTGGAGAATGACTAAATAAGTTATGGCATATAGATGTTATGGAACATTATTGTTCTATAAGAAATGATCAGCAAGATGTTTTCAGAGAGGCCTGGAGAGACTTAAATGAACTGATGCCAAGTGAAGTGAGCACAACCAGGAGATCATTGTACACAGCAATAACTATATTATACAATGATTAATTAAAATAGATATGGCTTTTTTCAACAAAGAGATGATTCAAGCCAGTTCCAATGGTCTTGTGACAAAGAGAGCCATCTACAGGACAGTTGAAACTGATTGTGGATCACAACATTTTATTTTCACTCTTTTTATTGTTGTTTGCTTGCATTGTTTTCTCATTCTTTTTCCTTTTTGATCTGATTTTTCTTGTGCAGCACGATAATTGTAGAAATATGTATAGGAGAATTGCACATGTTTAACATATATTGTATCACTTGCCATCTGGTGAGTGGATGGGGGAGAAGGAGGGAAATTTGGAACACAAGGTTTTGCAAGAATCAGTCTTGAAAAATTAATCATGCACATGTTTTGAAAAGAAAAAGCTTTAATAAAAAAGTAACTATTAAATCAAGCCTCTAAATAGATGATGAAGTGAAAAAACCCACAAAAATTCAGGGAAACAATTTTCCAGCTTAAATAAAAGAGAACTGTGGCTCAGCACAGGCATGGTAGAGAGAATGGGAGGTTGTTAGCCACAGCACAAAATAGGAGTGGAGATCCCTATGTCCTGGCTCAGAGCAGTGGCTCAGCATGCCAGCTGTGAAACTTCCAACCCAACTGCAAGAGGGCAAATTGAGAGCCCTTAGATACTGCACAAGAAACAGATTAGACCAGACACAATGGTAAAGTCAGCAGCACCTCAGAACCCAGTGTGCAAAAATAGTGAGAGGCACCTGTCTCCCTTTTGGGACAGTCTCCCCTGTGCCCTAGGAGTTCATTTCAATTCTTTAACATGAGCAAAAAAGGAAAAAGAAGCATTACCATAGAAAGCTTCTATAGCAACAAAATAGATCAGAACACAAACCCAGAAGAGAATAGTAAATAAGTTTAAAACAGGAATAGGAATTGTTCTCAAGCTTAAAAAAGCTCAAAAATGCATTTTAAAAATCAAGTTAAGAGAGGTCAAAGAAAAATTGGGAAAGAAATGAGAGCTATGTAGGAGAATTATGAAAAGACAAGTCAACAATTTGGGAAAGGAAACACAAAAATTGAAGAAAACAACTTAAAAATAGAATTGGTGAAATGGAAAAGATTTTTAAAAGCATTTAATAAAACAACTCCTTTGAAAGCAAAATTGGCCAAATGGAAAAGGAGGTAAAAAAAGATACTGAAGAAAAAAATTCACTGAAAATTAGAATTATGCAAATTAAAGAGTGATCTATCAAACAACAAGAATGGTCAAACAATTTTTTAAATAGCAGAAAACATAAAATACCTCCTTGCAAAAATAACTGACCTGGAAAATAGATCTAAAAGAGATAACTTTAAAATTATTGGACTACCTGACAGCCTGATCTAAAAAAGGAGCCTAGAAAATATCTTTCAAGAAAAACTACACTGACATTTTGGACCAGAGGGCAAAATAAGTCACTGAAAAAAACCAGCAATCATCTCCTGAAAAAGATCCCAAAATGAAAACAAGGAATATTGTAGTCAAATTCCAGAATTATTTGGCAAAAGAGAATATACCAGAGACAGCCAGAAAGAAACAATTCAAATATCAAGGAGTTAAAGTTAGGAATACCCAGGATCTACCAGCTTCCATATTAAAAGATTTGAAAACCTTAATTATGATGCTCCTGAAGTCAAAGAATATTGAACTACAAACAAGAATCAACTACCCAGAAACTGAGCAGTATTCTTTCAGGAAAAAAAAATATTTAATGAAATAGGGGATTTTCAATCATTTCTGATGAAAAGACTATAGAGCTGAATAGTAAATTTTATTTTCAAATACAAAACTTAAGAGAAGTATAAAAAGAAACAGTTAAAATGTTTTTAAAGATTAAATAGTAAATTTTATTTTCAAATACAAAACTCAAGAGAAGCATAACAAGAAACAGTTAATGTTTTTAAAGATTGAACTGTTTACGTCCCTATAAGGGAAGATGATTCTTGTAAATCTTGAGAAGTCTATCTTTGTTAGGGCAGTTAGAAGGGTAGGCAGAGGTAGACATAAGCAAAGAGTGAGGATATAAGTTGAATTTGAAGTGATGATGTAAAAAAGAAATTAAGGAATAGAAAGATAATTGTACTAGGTGAACAGAAAAAGGTGAAATAAAATGGGAACAAATATCAGATGAAGAGACCTATTATGGTAGAAAGAAAGAATGGAGGGAAATTAGCCATTATTTGAACCTTAATCTCATAGTTTTTGACTCAAAAGAGGGGGTAACATGCACACTTCATTGGATGTAATAATTTATTCATTCTATAGGGAAATAAAAGGAAAGGAAAAAGAAATGAGGGTAATAGAAGGGAGGATGAAGTAGAAGGGAAAAGGGATGGGGGCTTATAGAAAGGAGAATAGATTGAGGAAGGTAGGGTTCAGAAGCAAAATACTGGTGAGGAGAGAGAGGGTAAAAGGAGAAATTAAAAAGTATAAATAGGGGGAAATAGAATTAAAGAAAATACAGTAATGATAACTGTGAATGTAAACAAGATGAGCTCACCCATAAGAAGGGAAAACAGATGGCAGAATAGATTAAAAATCAGAACCCTCTGATGTTATTTACAAAAATACACTTGAAACAGAGATACACACAGAGTATAAAGAATCTCTTATGCTTCAGCAGAATTAAAAAAAAAAACAAGGATAGCAATCCTGATCTCAGCAAAGCAAAAGCAAAAATTAGATATAATTAAAAGAAAAGGAAACTACAGCTTGCTAAAAGACACCATAGACAAAGAGATAACAATATGAAATATAAAAATTAGTATTATCATCCTAATTTTTAGAGAAAAGCTAAGTGAGTTACAGGAAGAAATAGACAATGAAACTATACTAAGTAGGGGATCTCAACCTCTATTTCTCCAAATTAGATAAATTTAGCCACAAAATAAACAACAAAAAAGTTAAGGAGGTGAATAGAATTTTAGAAAAATTGGATATGATAGACCTCTGAAGAAAATTGAATGAAATCGTAAAGTGACAGATTATTCTTGTGGAATGAGACACACTTTTTTATATATGTCCAATGTGTTATTTTGCTTAATTCTAAATATTACAAAAAAGAGCATGTATTTTGCAAAGGGGACAGTGGTAAAGAGTAGTTGGAGGATAGTTATATGGAGATGAAGGGGGGAAGAAAAAATGGAGGAAGGATGAAGAAAGAAAAAAGTGAAAAAGAGAAAAAGAAAAAAAAAGGAGGAGAGGAGAGAGAGAAAAAAAAGCTCCAATGGATCATTTAAAGATAGACAGGGTCAGAAGGATATTTCTAGAAGTGACAAATAGAAAAGTATTGGTATTACTGTGTTAAATTATATATGTGTATGTATGTGTGAGTGTTCAAAACAAAAATATCTACACATATTATAATATCAAATTTAATCACTTCCAATTTTTATAGAGATGTTCATGTTTTTTGATGATTGTCAAGATTAGAATAAAAAATGTGTAAAAACTAGTAAATGGACATGACAAAATACTTTAAAAATCATATGTTCAATTGAGAAAACATCTTCCTAATTAAAATGTTCAATAAGATAAATACTATATTGAAAATATAGCATATGACTCATTACATATTTTATTATTCATCCATTCTATAATATACCAATCAGGAGTTAGTTTTCTTTGGTTACATTTTCATTGCTGCATGACGATATAATTGTGAAACAGACACCAGTGAAACAGTCAGAAGTGAAAATTCATACCATTGGTTGTGATATAATTTTCCCAAACAATGGCTGTTTTTGTTCCTTCAGTTTAGGATTTAGATACTATATGCACTTGTCATGCCAGCCATAAAATGGACCTTTCTTCATATCTCTGACTGTCCAAATCCTTATCCATTCTATCTTCTAATCTTATTCCATCCAATTACTAGGAACCTTCCTCTCCTCAGTTGGGTCAACTCCTAGAACAACAGAGTTGCTAAAAATACTTTTGTCATATTTTCTACATGATGGGAATAGATTTTGAAAATTATAGAAAAAATATTAATAACATAGTTTTGATATTTGTTGTTTTAATAATTTTCATTCATGTACAACTCATTCTTAGCAAAGTTACTGGAGTGATTTTCCATTTCTTTCTCCAGCTCATTTTACAGATGAGAAAACTGAAGGAAACTGGATAAAGTAACTTTCCCAGGATCACACAGCTAATAAGTATCTGAGATTGGATATGAACTCCATACTCTAGGCATGAGTGTTCTATTCACTATGTCATCTAACTGCCCCTAGATTTGGATTTATTGTCAAATTTTAGCACTTTTAGATGGGTTTTAGTGCCTGAAGAGAGATCAAAAGTCAGGAGGAGAATTTTGGGAAGATGACAAAGTCAGAAAATTTTAAGCTCTCCAGATTTTCTCTACAAACACATTAAAGTTGTGCCTCACATAAATTAGTGAAAAACCAGTAGGACTTGGGACAGGATGAGGGTACTCCTGGGACAATCTGACAAGGTCCAAAGTTCGATCTCAGGATTACATTTAACCAGGCTGAAATATTTACCTCCAGGTAAGCATTTTAGAAACTTGAAGCCCCTGGGGCTACTTTCACCTTCAGAACAGTGTGGGGATTTGGAAGTCTGAATCTGGAAGGACTGAAGAAAATCTCTGCTAATTAAAAACACTAGACCCAGCTGAGCTGCTGAAACATGGCCTTAGATAAGAAAAAAAACAATTCATCTGGTGAGTACATAAACAATATGGAAGGGAAGTTGCTGCCTGTGGGGACTTGCAGGAAAATGGAGCTTTTGATTTGGAGTTCCAAGTCAGAGAGGAGAGCTGAAGTGAAGCCAGAGGCAACATACTCTCACCTTAGGATGAGGTGATTATACTAATAATTCTCATTAAAAAAAAAAAAAGCAAAGAAACTTGCTATTGGAATAGAAAAGACTGAGGTTTATCTTCAAAGGAAGACAGTGAAGTTAGAAAAAAGCCTCTTCCATGCTAAAGAATGCCTATCTCTCCAGAAAGAATTTACAGAACTCAAAAAAGGCTTCAAAAATAAAATGATGAGGGGGTGGAGCCAAAATGGCAGGGAGCAGACACTATTCTCTGTGACCTCCTCTGACCTTTTCTGAAATCAACAGCAGATTAAGCCTTTAAACTGTTTTTAAAGTAGAAATGCCCACAAATATTTGGAGGACAGCACATTTATAGAAGAAGTTACCTTGGAAGAACTTCAGTACTGTTCTGTTTCAAAGGGGCAGGAGGACAGTTTGCTGAGCCCAGAATGCAGCACCAGGGAGACTGGGGCAGGAAGCTGGGGTCAGGTGCACTTTCCAGGCACCTGGGAAGCTTCTGTGAGCCTCTTAGGTCACTCTGTCCTGGTTGCAACCAGGTGGTGTGGCAGATTTGCCTTTTGTAAAAGGTAAATTGTAAACCACTGAGCCTAGGAAGAATGCCAGACCTAGCCGTCATTGCCTAGCACTGGAAATCAATCAGCAGAACTCCCCCAGGAGAAATTAAAGCAGCTATCACTCCTTTGCACTGAGCAGACATCAAGCCTTAAAAATGAATAAAAAACCAAAAAGAGCTCTCACCATAGACAACTTTTATGTAGAGAAGAACAGATATCAAATCCTGAGGTTCCTAAAGGTAAAGCAACTCCAGAGATAGTCCCAAAGGGAGACATGAGCTGGTCCCCATTTCACAAGGCTTTCCTGGAAGATTGCATAAAGGGTCTTAAAAGAGAGAAGAAAAATGGGGAAATGAAATGAGATCAATGGAATGGAATGGAAAAAGCATATAATACTCTAAGAAGAGATATGAAAAAGACACCAATTCACTGAAAAATAAAATTTGTGAAATGTAAAAAGGCAATGAACAAAAAAATTAAATTGATTGATTACAAAACGAGCTAAAAAAGGAAACAAGAAAATAATACACTAAAAATTAGAATTGAACAAATGGATCAATAAGACTTCAAGAATCAGCCAAACAAAAACAAAAATAATTGAAAAAATAGCAGAAAATATGAAATATCTTCTAGAAAAAACAACTGACCAGGAAAATAGATCTAGGAGAGACAGTCTAAGGATTATTGGACTTCCTGAAAGCCATGATGAAAAAAGAACCTAGACACTATCTCACAGAAAATCATAAAAGAAAACTACCTTGTTTTAGATTCAGAATAGCCATTGAAAGAATTCACTGATCACCTCCTGAAAGAGACCCCGATATTAAATCCTCAAGGAATTTCATAGCTAAATTTCAGAACT
>JAJPUD010008973.1:0-22716 GCA_023553655.1 Myrmecobius fasciatus
CATCACCTCCCACCCACCTCCTCCATCCTTTGTGCAGATCACTCCCATGTCCCATCACCCTCCACCCACCTTCTCCAGATGCCCCCTCTCCAACTCACTCCCCTTCCCCTCCCGATTCCCATTATTGCCCCCCCTTACTAAAACTCCCCTCCTCAGGGACAGTGGAGAAGATCCAGGCCCTGCCCCTGGCCCAGGTTCTCCACGAGCTGGGGGCTGGCCGGAACCGAGCAGGAGAACCCCTCCACCATGATGTGGGGCTGGAGTTGCTGGTGAGCGTAGGACAGAGGGTCAGTGCAGGTGAGAGCTGAAGCAGGGCTGGGTGGAGGGGGGGCAGGGTTCCTGCAAATCTCCTGTGAGTAAGGCTTCGGTTCCTGGTCTGGAGACTGGAGTAGTGGGGGCAGCAAACTCGGGGACAAAGAGAGATCGTTCCAGCTACCTGGTACCAAAAGGGTTCTAGGTATCCCTGACCACCACCCAGCCATCCCCTTCCGGACACCCTCCGGGAAAGGCAGAGACCAGGAGGATGCAGCAAGCATTCTAGCAGCACGGAAGGCCCCCTACACAGGTGCCCACATACTCCCACTTTCAGTACCCCTGGCACATGTGCCCAGAGCCAAACCACAGCTGCCTTCAGGCTCTCTCAGCTCTTCTCTGTGGCACTGCCGCTCAGCAACCTCCTCACCTGCCTTCCCTCTAGTTCTGCTCCAGCCATCCCTCCTTGTTTTTCAGATGAGGATCCCGGGGCCCCAAGGGCCCCAGACATCCTACTTGGCTGCCCCATCCCTCTGGGTTCTGGGTGCAACTGCTCCCTTTCCAATTGTTAGCCCTGCTTCTGATTCTTGGCCAGCCCTTCCTCAGCTCTGGTGGTCTCCCGGAGCTTTCCTTCTGTCCCTCTGGGTTCTGTGATAGCCTGTGCTTTCCATGAAGCTCTTGGCCCCAGTGCCCCGATGTTGCTCTATTTCCCCTCAGGAAGGACCCAGGATCCACCCACTTCCTTATGACCATAGCCTCTCCCAAACCCTTCTGGTTTGTGACGAGGGGTGATTGCCACTTCTTTGTCCCCACGCCTCCATCCCCAGATTCTGCTCCCTCCCAGGGTCTTTTCCTACCTTCCTTGGCTTTTATAAGCAGTCCTCAAAACAGAACTCTGAGCTAGTTCAATTCAACACACACATATTAAGTGTCTGCTGTATACACTATCCTGAACTGGGCAGTGAGGGAGTCAGCTCAGAGAGGAGAGTCCTAGTTTCAGGAACCTCCAGTAGAAGAGGACAGGGCTGGGACATCAATAGAGCTCTGAAGGATATGTGACTTCTTGTCCAACTCTTGGGGGTCAGGCCAGCCTGGGGGCGAGGGGGATCTTTGTGGAGGTCTTTAAAGGGTGTGAGGAGAAAGCACACCAGACAGAGGGCAGAGGGGATGTGCCAGGCTGGCAATAGAGGGAGAGGATGATAGGATTCATGGGGTGGATGAGTGCCAGATGGGGCTGGTAAGACCACCAGGTGCAGAGGCTGGCCTGGAGATCCAAAGTGAGGTCAGGACTGGAGAGCCAGGCTTAGGAGCCATCGGGTGGTCTTTAATTGGGTGTGGGGAGTCAGTGAAGAGAATGGCGAAAGAAAAGGGCCAAGGGTGAACCCAGATGGACCAGGAAGGGGTCAAGGAGGCATCTCTGAAGACTAAGGGCCAAAATGAGTAATAAAAATGACTCCCAGACCTATAAGGCGTTAAGGATTCATAGCCCTTTGAGGCAGGGAGCAAAGTATTTTGATTTCCCTCACCCAGGTGACTTGGTAAGGGTCACTGAGTACGTCCAAGGAGGTGAGGTCTGAAAGGAGGCTCAGGAGGTTTCATGTGTGACAAGAGGCAGGTCGGGGGAGGGCAGGTGGAGGTGGGAACACTTGAAAGCAGAGGGGCCAGCAGCTGGTGGGGGCACCAGGGTCAAGGGCAGGCAGACGCCCCATGGCAGGAGGAGCAGCAGCAGCATCGTGGGGAGATCATGGTCTGAGTCCAAGGAAGGAGGCTGGAGGAGAGGACGCCGGGACCAGGGGAGGAAGGGCTGATCCGAGCAGGGGCCACCCCCTTGTTTTAATTCTCAGACTCTCCCCCTGGTCTGGGGGGGGTCTTCTGGCCCTGAGGTGGGCACCCCACCCCCTTCTCCCGGGTCCGCTTTGCTGGGCTGTTTCCCCCCATTAGAATGTAAGCTCTTTGAGGGCAGGGCCTGCCTTCGGTGGTTGCCTGTCAGCTCTGCCCCCATTACTGCCCAGGGACCCCCTGGATCCGAGTGCACCACAAGGGCCCCGGCCTGAGTCCGAGACACTGCCAGAAGCTGCAGGAGGCCCTGACGCTGTCCAGCGGGGAGCCCTTCGTGCCAGAGCCCTGCTTTCGGGAGCTCATCCTGCCCCCCTCTATGAGGGGCTGAGCCCGAGGGGAGCCCCGACTTCCGGGCTCCGGAGGTGCCCTTTGCTCTTCCCTTCGGGCGAGATCCGCGTGTGTGTCTGTCCCAAGCCCAGGACGCTCTCCACGTGACGTGCCTCCCCACCGCAGCTGCCGCCCGGGCCCCCTTGGTTGGGGAGGGGGGGGGGAGTCTTCTCGGGAATAAAGTGCCGGTTCGGACTAGAGCTCAGCTTGCTTCTGGGGACGGGGCCCCGCTGGTCGGCTCTCTCGGTCAGCGCACCCCGGCGGGCAGGGCGGTGACATCCCAGCCCCAAGTCCAAGGGCATTCCGCAAGCCTGGATGGTTCGCCCCTGGGGCCGGGCGCCTGGGGAGGCGCCATACGTACACTTGGGGGCTACACACGTATAGCGGAGGCCGACGCCCTCATGTGCCGGGAGTCACCCAGAGACAGCAAGTCTCAGGGCAGCAGGGGGCGCTAGCAAGCTTGGAAGGAGAAGTGGTCTTGCTCTTGCGTTGTGTCATCTTGTGTCATCCGCCGTCGCCTTCCAGTTACACTACGTCCCTGCGCAGGCGCAACACGATTTTCTTTTGCCCGCTGGCCGCGCCCCATAACGCTGCGCATGCTCCATGGCCTCCAGTCCGAGCTGACTCCTTCGCTTGCCGGCTGAACGCGAATTCGGACTTGATCGCGCGTGTATTCGTCTCGCGAGATTGCAAAAAAACCTTCCTGATACAGAACCAGCGAGCCCGCGAAAACAGAGAGGTGAGCGCATGCGCCCCCCGTCGGAACGCGGCTACCCTCCGGGTCCTGCGCTCAGAAGGAACTTCCGTGGGGTGGGGGGGGGAAGGGAAGGGGACTCCCTCTATGCATCCTGTCCCAGCCCAGACCCCAAGTTCAGCTTCCAGTGGTCAACACTGATTAAGCGCCTGCTGTCTTAACGCTACATGTCTTTATAGAGGGAAGACATGGGGAAGCAAGCCCGCGCCAGATCCGAGGGCGGGGGTGGGGGGCACGACCCGGGCAAAGAGGGGAGCCTCTGTGAGCCCCTTGTGCTTTTCTGGGCCGGGCCCGCGCACAGCCACCCGTGAGCGGGGCAAGGTGGTGGCCCACGTGCGGCTAGGCGCCCGCTTCCATCTCCTCCGCTTGGAGGAGCTCCCCCCTCCCTCTTAGCTCTATCTCTGCCCCTCCTATCCCTTCCTCTCCCATCCTCTGCCCACTCCCACTCTCTGCTTTTGTCCCCGTCCCGTTCCCCACTTTGCTCCTTCATCTCTGCCTGCTCCCCCTCCCTGCTCTGGCCCCCCCACCCCTGCATCTCTGCCCGCTCCCCCTCCCTGCTGTTGCCCACCCTCCTGCATCTCTGCCCGCCCCCACCCTCGGCTCCCCTGTTTTTCAGGGCTCTGGAGTGAGATGTGGCCCCTGCGGGCTCCCGGCCCCTGGCGCTTGGCCCTGGCCTCCCTGCGCCGGGCCGCCCGGTCGTACTCGGGCTCTCAGGAAGCAGGCGGTGGCAGGGGGCCCCCGAAGGCCCTGGGTCTGCGCAGCCGCCTGCTGGTGACCGGGCTCTTCGGGACCGGGCTGGCCCTGGCTTGGTTTTCGGCCCGTGCGGAGAAGGAGCGGCGGCAGCAGCGGAGGCGGATGGAGGCCTTGCGCAGCGCAGCCGTGGGCCAGGGGGACTTTGACTTGGTGGATCACACGGGCCGCCCTCGCCGCAAGGCCGACTTCGCGGGCCAGTGGGTGCTCCTGTACTTCGGCTTCACGCACTGCCCGGACATCTGCCCCGAGGAGCTGGAGAAGCTGGCCGGGGTGGTGCGCAGGCTCGAGGCGGAGCCCGGGCTGCCCCCCGTGCAGCCCCTCTTCGTCACCGTGGACCCTGAGCGGGATGATGTGGCTGCCGTGGGGCGCTACGTGCGCGAGTTCCACCCACGGCTGCTGGGGCTGACGGGCACTCCGGAGCAGGTGAGCCAGGCCGGCCGCGCCTACCGGGTCTACTACAGTGCCGGGCCTCCAGACGAGGATCAGGACTACATAGTGGACCACTCCATCATCATCTACTTGCTCAACCCCGACGGCCTTTTCACCGACTACTATGGCCGGAGTAAGACAGAGGAGCAGATCACAGACAGTGTGAGGCGCCACATGGCCGCCTTCCGCAGTGTCTTGGGCTGAGTCCTCCCGCCGGCCCCTTGGGAGTCATCCCCCCCACCTACCTGTGACATAAACCCCCAACCCGATCCGGACAGAGGCTGGGGCCATTCTCTAGTCGACCAGATATTTATTCTGTATGACGATACTCTACAGTCACTCAACAAGGGAGTGGGAAATAAAAGTATTTGCTCTACAAACAACAAATCTGAAGCGCCCCTAAAGGTCTGGATTAGGGCTGAGATGCCCAGGTCTGGGGACAGGAAGGATCTGGCACACTGCCCAATAGACTGGCACCAGGGGTGGGGAAGGGCACGTCCCCAAAGCCCAGCATCCTCTGGGCACCTGCTTCAGGGTTGTCGAGGGAAGGCGGAGGGCAAACTTTGGACAGAACGTGGAAAAAAACAGCTATAAGGGGGGACCCGTTCACAAACAGACTCAGTCACACAAACACATACACCATCACGGGGGGGCCATGGAGGGGGCTGTGTAGGTCTGGAAGCGCTCGTGGGCTCGCTGGCGGGTGAGAAGCCTCAGGGACATGGTGTCCACAGCCTCGGCCAGCCCGGGCTTCTGGGCAATCTCCACGGTGTAGTCGTTGGCCTGGTGGGACAAGGGCAGGTGGGGACAAGCTTCCTCCTCCTTTCCTTCTCGGGGTCTGAGGGAGAAGCTTCAGTTATGCCCGCCCGCCCTTCCGCCAGCCCCATGTGCCCCCACTCACCAGCTGCAGGGAAGCCAGCATAGACCGGCACACCTCAAAGGCAGGCTTGCCAGCCACCAGCTCTGCAAAGGGACACCACTCATTGAGCTGCTGAAAGCTGGCTACCACTTGGTCCCCGTAATTATGGATGTCGAAAGGCACGTGCTCCTCCTGGAAGAAGAGAGCGGAGGCTGACTGCTGCCGGTCTGCCGTCCACCATGGGGTGAGGGGCCCAGAGGCCCACAGGTCCCAAGCTCGTGCTCACCTGTTCCTGGAGCAGGGGCCCGATGGTGTCCTCCCAGTCCCGGATGCGCTGAGACAGCTCGGTCTCATGCACGTACTTCTGAGAGTTGGCAATAAATAATTCCTGGGAGAAGAAGAGGGAGCTCAGGACGACTTTGGGCCGGCCGCCCCTTCCCCGCTGCCCCTTCGGCCTGGCCCTCAGACAGAACCTACCACGTTTCTCTGGACCAACTCCTCGTAGGTGAGCGGAGGGATGATCTCTGGCTCTAGGGAAGGGAAGCAGGGCCCCCAGTCAGCTCTGAGCTGGGACGCCCGGCCGTGGCCGCAGAGCCCTCCCCGCTCCCTCTCCCAGACCTACCTGGAACACTCTCCAGCGGCTCCTCGTGCTCTGCTTCCTCGAGTTCCAAGTAGCTGTCTGAGGGAAGTGGCAGAGAGGAAGCTGGGTCCATCAAGAGACCCGGCCAGCGCCAGCACCCATTCCCCCACATGCACCCCAGGGGTACCTCCTCCTCCAAGCTGCTCCAGGGAGTCCTCCACTCGCTCCTCTTCTAGGGCCCACAGCCCTTCCTGGGCCTTGGACAGCAGCTGCTCTGCTCCCTGGGCAGAGGCAGGGGGAGATGAGCTACCCAGGGTCTGGACTTGAACCCTCCTGCCCTTCCCACGGGGGCCATTTGCCAATATCACCCAGCTCTGTGCAGGGGCGCCACCCCCCTGAGGTCTGCCAGTGGTGTGGGAGCAATGGCACAGCCCGGTGCCCACTGAGCTCGCTGCCCTCACCTCTCCCCGCCGCAGCTTCCGAAGGGCATCCACCTGCTCCTTGATGTGCTTCCAGTAGAGGGCTTCTAGGTCTGCAGAGACATTGCCAGGGCCCTCGGTTCTGGTACCCTGGCCCCCTCTCCCGACCGGGCCTCCCACCCTTCTCCAGCCTCACCTGCAAATGTGGGGCCTCTGTGCCGAGGTTTCTGGGAGCTACCACGGCCGCTATCTGAGGGAGGAGGTCACACGAGCGTCACCGGGGCTCGGCCTGTTACCCCGCCGTCGCCCCCCCACCCCACCGGGGACTCGACTCACAAGCAGCCAGGTACCACTCATGAAACCCCTGGAGTCTGGTGGAGATCTTCCGTTTGCGTTTGCCAGATGTGGTCTCCTCCAGCTGCTGTGGCAAAGAGTAAGGGCTACCTGGCAGACAAAGCCTGGAAGTGAGGCGGCGGGGACCTGGCCCCAGGGACGAAGCAGACGCCGGAAAGAGATGGGGGTACCCCCAAGCCCAGCCTCCCTGGGCGGCAGAGGCCCCGAGGATAGCCCAAGCTTTCCTCATCACAGTGCTCGCCTCCAGCCCTAATCACTCCTTACCTTTCTTGAAGGGCTTACTCTCCAGGGAATCAAAGGGGTCCAGACTCTGCCAGGGATCGGGGGGCTCCTGCAACGAGGGACACGGGATACTGAGTGAGGAGCAGGCGCTTGGAACCCCCCCCCCCCAGAAAGTCAAAATCTGGCCTACCTGCCCACCAAGATGCCAGGGACACCCTCCCCCCACCTGACAGCTGGCAAAGGGACAGGGAAGAGACCTCCGGGGCACCTCCCTCAGCCCCAACTTCTCCTCTTGCCTTTTGGTGCCACGAGGGGCGAGGGGTGGCAGCTGGAGTTCTGCCCCGCAGCGAGTACCTCCTTCGTTCCAGGACACTCTAGGAGGGAGAGTCGAGGCGATCAACCTCACTGCCCGTCGGGCTTCCACCTGCCCCCCAAAGGCTGGAGGGAACAAGCAGGTGTTCTGCCCACACCAGCTTGGCCCGAGTGGCTGCCCTGCTTGGAGGGGGAAGGGCAGGGTCCCCAAGGATTTCTGGGGGCTGCCTGGAAGCAGAGTTGAGTTCAGGAAAAGGCCTGTGATTACGCCAAACTTCATGTATTTTCCAGGACCTCCCAGACGTGGGGCTCAAATATGCTCAGACACTTGGGCCCAGTAGGCCCGGGGCCCCCCCAAATTCACTCTTCTGTGATTCGTCTGCCCACGTGAGCCCCCCCAAGAGCCTGTGTCCCTCTGACATCATCAAAGCAGTCACCCCCCTCCCTCCCTGTTCCTCTGCACTCCCGCCCTACCTGCTGCTGGATCTCCTGCTCGGGGGGCTTTGGAGAGGCCTCGGGGACCTCCGGGTGAAGAAGCAAGTCTCCTTCCACCTCTTCCTCACCTTCGGGTAGCACTGCTTCTGGAGAAGAGCAGGGAGGGGAGGATGAGGCCAGGCTGTGCGGGTCCCAGGAGGTGCCCAGAGGAGAGCCGAATCTGGATTCGTCTCCGTTTAAGCTGGACTCGGCTGCCTGGGGCTCAGGCTGCATGGGCCAGATCTGGGGGCAAGGAATGCTGGGAGCCAGAGAGCGCTCTGGGGGGAGGGGGGCCCCGCCCTTCCCCCTCCTAAGCCTCCGCTCCCCACCTGGCTTCTCATCTTCCTCCCGGGAGAAGTTGAGCACCGGGGCTGGGGACATGCAGACGGAGACGTCCATGGGCATCTCCTCGGGCCTCTCCGCGTCTGTGGAGAGGAGAATGAGAAGGGGAAGGGCCCAGCTCCTGCTGGGACGCCCAGCAGGCCACGCCGCCCACCCCCTTCACCCTTCTTCAGTTGGGCCTCCACAGCAAAGCTCCACAAGAAGGGGCTCTCAAGGCGGAGGGGGACAGGACGGGCCGAGTGGACCTCGGGCCTGGCCTGCCGGGGAGGAGCTCGGCACACGCAGCCCAGTCTATCTCCCAGGCTGACTGCGCTCCGCTGGGCCGTCCCGGCCCGCTCCCTGGCTCCAGCTGCCCTCTCTGTGCCTCGGCCGGGATGCCCCCTTTCACCTCGAATCCTGCTGTCGGCCGGAGGGGTGCCCTGACGCCAAGACCTCAGCCCTCGCTTCTCGGTGGTTGCTCCGAGGTTCCTTAGCTCTGGGAGAAGCTGTTCCCTGCCCCCAGCTCCAGACAGGAGGCTCTGGAAGGCAGAGACTGTCCACCTCTGGCACAAGGTCTGGCACCCAGTGGGTGCCTAATCAATGCCCATGCATGGAGAGGATAATTACTGCCCCTCCAGGACTCTCGTGCAGAACAAATTCCCCCAGTGCGAACGGCTGGGTCCTGAGCCCAGGGCAAGGGATCCCCGACCCCCGTCCCCTCCAGTCTCCTGGCCCTGTGACCCTCACCGGGCTGGGTCCTCGGCACGGTCTGCTCCATTGGGGACAGGCCTCCTGGCTCCAGCAGGAAGGCACCGCTGAGGTGAGGGGTGGAGGTGTTCATCCTGAAATCCTTACGGCTGGCCAGGACCTCCCCTCGGCGGCTGTGCTAGCAGACAACATGCTCTGAGAAGAGGCCCATGTTCCGCCTCGTGGAGGCCACAGACTCGGGGCAGTGGAGGCCATGGGCTTGGGGCAGACAGAGAACAAGACCCCAGGGGGTTGGCAGAGAACTGGGGGCAGGGGCCGGGATCCCGTACCTATAGAGTGGGTTGCTCTTCTTCTCGTCTTCGTCGGGGGGGCACCAGGGCCATGGGCACCAAGGGAATGACAGGCACAGCCTGTCGGGGGCACACAGAGTCACCGCATGCGGGAGGAGGGCTCCCCCAGAGCCCGGCCACCTCTCAGGCCCTCACCCCACTTCCCATCACCGCCCCCAAGACCTGCCCAAAGGACCAGGAACATCGGGGAGAAGGCGCCACTTACACTGGGAGGCTGGTCATTCTTCAGGTCTATGTTGGCGCGGGAGTCAGGAAGGTCATCGAGGGACAGAAACTGTGGGGAGACAGAGGCAACAGCTAGCAGGAGCCGCAGCGCCCTGGGAAGGCCCTGGCAGGCTGAGCCAAGGGCACGTCCCCCTCCCCCAGCCAGGGCCCCCGGGAGCCTCACCTCTTCCTCGGGTTCAGGGCGAGCGCCACAGCTATTGTCCCCATCCTGCCCATCGGGCTGCGCCGATGCCAGCTGCTTATTCCGCCTGGAAGGAGAGAGGCAAACGGGCACGGCTCAGCTCTTCCCTGGCCAGCAAGGTCGTGCAGTTATCAGAGAGCAGCTGGGGAGCTCCGGGGGCTGCCCCCAGCTAAAGATGCCCAGTCTCCGCCCAGCCCCTGTCCTTCCGGACTTCCTCTCGGTTTTCTCATTATTACCAAACCCCAGTGGGCAGAGCAGAGAAGGACCCCTGGGGCACCTGCAGCCACAGCCGGCCCAGGTTCTCACACTCGGCCACGTGTCCCACCGTCCTTACTTTTTGCCTGAGATGAAATCCAGAGCCTGGTAGACCAGCGAGTAGAGGTACTCCACCTGCCAAAGAGGGGCACGGGCTGAGGGGAGCAGCCCCCGGGCTCCCCTCCCAGCAGACCCAGCACAATGGCCGAGCCCATCTAGTGAGCGCCTCCCCCACACAGTGTGCCCCGAGGGAGGGGGCCACGGGCAGCCCACGGGGGCGACGTGATGGAGCTGGGGGCACAATGGGCCTTGGACAAGGAGCCGGAGCTACTGCCCTGTTACAGGGCAAGCAAGAGCATGCCCCGTGGGTGCGGCTCTCAGACGAGGAGAACTGAGGGGGTTGGAGGGAAGGGAAGGTCACTCTCTTAAAGGCAGAAACATCCTGACTGCCGTCACGAAAGGGCTGACCCAGCTGGGCTCCAAAAAGGGCCCCAAGGAAACAGGGCCCATGGGCCAGCCCCCAAAACAGAGGGAACAATCTGCCTCCCTGCAGCCCCCCAGCAGCCTCTGTGTGGCCCCCCCGCAGCCATGGCATGCACAGTCCATGCTTGGAGTGCCCCTCTTGGCAAGGCTGTGCAGACAGTGGCCCTGGCCAAGGGCTCACCTTTTTACTATAGACACAGGCAGACCCCTGGATCAGCAGCGCAGCCTCAATAAAGTTCATGGTGGTTTTGCCTTCATCAAAAGAAATGCAGATCTGGTCCAGCTTCAGAACATACAGGGAGGAATACAGGAAAAAAAGGGAAATGAGCAGGACCCTACCCCCACCATGCTCAATCCCACCTCCAGGCCTTTGCTACTGTTCCTACCACCGGGAATACCCCTCACCCCACCTCCCGCCCGAATCCCACCCAGGCTGGTTGAGTTGGAGTGCAGGGAACAAATAAGAGATCAAGGTCAGAAGGCAGGTAAGAAGGAGCTGTGTCCTCCCAGAGGATGGCCTTTCCTGGCGGCACTAAGGAAGCCCTCCCGCCCTCCCTTCTCAGCTCCTGCCTGCAGTGGGTGGCTCAGACCTTACTCACACCAGAACCTCCCCCCCTAGCCCTAGCGACTCCTGACTTGTATGAATAAAGACAATTATTAACCCCAAGCCCCTCCTTGGCCCCTGCTCAGTCTTCGAGACCCAAATCTCTATTTTTTAAATATTCATGTTTCTTATGTCTACTGATAAACACAAGCACAAAAGCATAACCAAAAAACGATACCGTCAGCGGGCCAACAAACAAAACCGCAAAAGCCCCAACTCTCCCTTCTGAAAACATGTTCTTCCATTCACTGAAATCTTGGCTCACCACCTCCAAGGTCCTTCTGTGGTCCATGGTAAGAGCTAGAACTTATCTGGCCCTTTCTTGCTAGCAGAGCTCCTTATATGTACTAACTCTTTTGATCCTCGAAACAGCTTCAGAAGGCAAGAGCTATTATCCCCAATTAACAGATGGAGAAATGGAGGCACAGAAACATGAAGTCGGGGTCCTCCTGCCGCCAAGGGCCCAGAAATCCTGCAAAGCTCAAAGTAGAGCCAGACTCTGCTGCTTCCTAGTGCTGACTTCTCTGAGACTCAGTTTCCCCTCCTCCCCTTTGCCTGCTGACCTTCTTCAAGACTCCGTTCAAGTCCCGCCTTCTGCAGGGGGATAAGCCCAGGAATGACTTTTATCTCCTCTAATATATCTTGGCAAGACCAGTTATGGACATCCCGCTATGATGTGAGAGTAGCTTTTTTCTTTTTCTGTCCATTTTTTATCCCCAAGCCCCAGAATATATAATCAATACTTAATAAATATTTGATGAGTAACTCACTGACTCGACTAAATGATGCTTCCTATCCTGTCCCAAGAAGATGGATAAATCAGTCATTTTGGTGGATTCAGAACTGGCTGCACCGGACCCAAACATTATCGTACATCAATGGGTCAATGTCCATCTAGAGGCTATTAGGGAAGTGTTCCACGGCTCAATCATTGGCTGACTCTCTTAATATCCCGTCCCATCTGAATCTTTTCCTTTTTCTAAACTTTACTTCCCCACTGGAAATCCCAATTTTCCCATCTCCCTTCTCCACCCTTCTTTGGTAAGTCGTCTGGTGAGGTGACATGCAAGACCTGCAGAGGTGGGGGACCCCATACGGACTTGTAGATGGGCAGAGCAGGGAACCTGTTTGTATGCAAGAACCTAAGCAGCTCAGTGCCCAGCGAGCAACAACAGTTCCTGGGAATGCTGGTAGAGGGACTGTCAACATATTGATGCTCAAATGACTCCAAGCAAGAGGCAGCAAGCAGACAGGCCGGAGGGGGCTGACCGTAGCTTTCCCTCAAATGCCTGAGCTGCTACACAGGGGCTACTCCCGAGGTTCACAAAACGCCACCTAGGACAGCTTTATGAGGTGGGCACTGGGCACATTTTACAGACAAGGAAACTGAGGTTCAGACCTGACCAAGGCTTGGTCTCCCAGATCAGCCAGTGTCAGGTAACTGTTTTATTGGCTCCCGATCTGCCTTTCTTTGAGTCTCATGGTTTCTATTTCCTGTCATATTTGCCCCTTCTCTGCACAGCTCCTGCTCCCACTCTCTTCCCCTCTTAGCTGGGCTATGGCAATAACAGCCGACGGGGAAGCAGGCCGGGGTCTCCCCACACCAATACATCCTCCTTTCAATCGAGGAAATGATTTTCCTGAAGCACTGTTCCGATTCTGTCACTCACTCCTCTCCCCGCCTCCCCCCCCCCCAATGCCTCCAGGAGCAAATGCAAATGCCGTGCCTGGCATTCGGAGCCAGCGCAGGGCTTCTGCAATCCTGCCTTCTGCAGGAAACCTCAGTTTCCCTCCCTGGGAAATGGTGCATTTCCCCGCCGGGCACCGCTGGGGCTGTCAGGCCGGCTCTGGAACAGACATCATGTAATAAACAAGGTAACACGTGTAATGTACAAGCTGCACGTTGTGGAACACCACGGGACACTATGTATCACTGCAACTCCAGGGATGGCTGCACGCTGTCTCCCTCTCCGACTGGCAGCCCCCCCAGGGTGGGAACCCCAGCCCTTAAGGCAGGGTGCAGCACACAGTGGACACTTAAGCAATGCTCGCTAGTGTCGGGACTCCATTCCAACTCCAGGCTGCTCCCGCTCGAACCCCCAACACCAAGCCCTGGCCTGGCCTTCAGTGCGTCTCCGCCCAAACCCTCCTCCGGCCTGGCCATTAATGACGTCACCCTCCCGGCCCCGTGACGTCACCTCCTCCAGGTACTCGCCCAGCTGCGCCGCCACATCCACCTCCCAGTTCTTGGTGAGGTCGCGGATGGGTTGCAGGAGGTGGGCGAAGCGGCTCTCGACGTCCTCCATGGACCAACCAGCTGCCGGGGCTCCAGCTCCGGCTTTCGTTTCCTACTCAGGCCACAGTAGGGGCCGCTCGGTCTGGCGCCATTTTTGCGTTTCCCGCTCAGGCTAGTCGGTGACGATCAAGAGCGGCGCCCGGCGCGCATCCGTGACGTCACACGATTCGAGGCCTACCAGCCGCTACCCTGGGAAAGGAGGCGGTGTCTAGTGGGCGGAGCGTTGGCGGCACCTCCACCTGGAGGGCGGAGACCAAGGAGAAGGGAGGGCTCCGGGGAGGCTTCTCCCCGGGGCACGGAGGGGCGGGGCCGCCACCCGAGGGATGGAGACTCCTCTTCGGGCGGGGCGTCCGGCGACTGATTTTGCCGGACGAGGCCCGGGGAAGGAGCGGGGACCCTGGATGACGTCACCACGCTGGGCGGGGCTTAAACGAATGCAAGGCCGGAGGAGGGGCGGGTGCGTTGACGTAAATACGGGGGCGGGCCAGAAGGAGAGGGAGGGAGCTAGCTTCCTTGGTGCTCGGGGCTGTTACGGGGGCGGAGCCAGAGGTCCATGACGCGCCTCGAGGGCGGGGCCGAGGAGAGGGGCGGGCCAACTGCGGGCGGGCCGACGTGTCTCGGCAGGCAGCTCCGGCCCAGGCTCGGACCCGGACGGTCCGCCATGGCGGGCTCGCGGCAGCCCCAGCGCCTGTTCCTGCAGGGCGTGGCGGCTGCCTTCTTGTTCGCCTTTGCCTCGCTCTACGCGCAGATCCCTGGTGAGGCCACGCGACCCCCGCCCCCGGGGACCCTCCCCTTGCCCCCAGGAATCCGCTCCAGCCCCTCCCCCTGGGGATCCTCTCCTATTCCCCAGGAAGTTCCACCGCGTACCCTCCCCCGGGGACCCTCCCCCATCCGCCTGGAACTCCCCCTTTCCCCTCCAAACTCTTCTGGGGACCTCTAACCGGACCTGCCCCCCAGTCTCCTCCCCTCCCCATCCTCCCCCTTCCCCTGCAACTTCTCCCTTGGGCCCCTCTCCAGGACCTGCCCCCTGCCCCTCGGCATCTTTCCCCTCCAATCGGCCCAGGGAGTTCCTGTTCTTTTCTCCGGGGAGGGGGGTGGGCACCACTCTGGCCCCTCACCCACACCCAGATGGACCAGCCTCCCCCCCTTCAGCGGGGCCCAGCTGCCCCCCTGACCTGCCTTCCCCCCAGGGCTGTATGGGCGAGATGGGATTCTGCCCGCCCGGAAGATGCTCCGTCCTCTGGGCAAGGGTCTGTGGCAGCAGCTGTGGGAGGTCCCCACGCTGCTCTGGCTGTCCCCCCGCCTGGGGCTGGACACGGAGCAAGGCATGGAGCTGCTGAGCCTCCTGGGGACATTGTGCAGCCTGGGGGTCCTGCTGCTGCCCCCCCTGCGTCATGGCCTGCTCTACCTGCTGCTCTGGAGCCTCTACCTCTCCCTCTACCAGGTGAGAAGGGCCCGACTGGGCCAAAGGACCCGGCCCTGGCCTGTCCCTCCCCCTCTGCTCCGGAGAGAAGCCACTGGCCGGCTCTGCCCGCCCACTTCCTGCCCGCTCTCCGGACTCTGCAGGCCCTAGGAGCTTGCTTCCTTCCCTTCCCTTCCCTTGGGATTTGGGGGGAAAGCATGGCAAAGCTTCTCTGGCTCCTGCCCCAGCCCCAGCACGCCCCTTTCCCTCCCCCTCCTCCAGCCCTCCCCCGAGGGAAGGGTCGGGGAGGGAGGAAGCGGGCCCCAGGGCTGGCCAGGCCACCTTTGCAGACCTCCCTGTCTTCCTGCAGGTGGGACAGGTGTTCTTGTACTTCCAGTGGTAAGTGGCCGTGCCCCTCCATCCCAGGGTTCCAGGAGGTCCTGGAGGAGCTCATGTCCCAGCAGCCCCGGGACCAGCGGGCTGTAGCAGCCCAGACTGGGACCGGCCTTAGCTGCCAGTGGTCGGGGCAGGGGGGAGGACAGAACGGGGCCTGGGATTTCCCTGTGTGAGGGAGGGGGCCGGGCTTCCGTGGGAGCTGCTGCCAGAAGAGTGGGAAAGACAAAGGCCTTTCCACTGAGGACTCGGGCTGCAGGTGGTGCCCGCGGGGGCCTCAAGCCAGGGCCACAGCTGTGGGGTGGCTGGTTCCTGGCATCCCTCGCGGTGATACCCATCCGTGGCCCCTCCAGGGACTCCTTGTTGCTGGAGACTGGTTTCCTGGCAGTGCTGGTAGCCCCGTGGTGTCCCACGTGGGGCAAGGACACAGGAGCCCCGCCGCACGCAGACGTCCCCTTCTGGCTAGTCCGATGGCTGCTCTTCCGCCTTATGTTTGCCTCGGGGGTGGTCAAGCTCACCAGCCGCTGCCCTACCTGGTGGGGGCTCACAGGTGAGCCAGCCGTGCTGCCCTCCACCCTGCCCCGTGCCCTCGCCCCATGAGGGGTCTAGTCCTAAAGGGCCCTGGCCCTCCCCCTGCCCTTCCTGAGCCCCCAGCTCTGCCTTCCCCAGCCCTGACCTACCACTACGAGACCCAGTGTCTGCCTACACCTGCCGCCTGGTTTGCCCACCACCTGCCCGTCTGGCTTCACAAGCTCAGTGTGGTGGCCACCTTCCTCATCGAGATCGCCGTGCCCGTCTTGTTCTTTGCCCCGATCCGCCGGCTCCGCCTCGCCGCGTTCTATTCCCAGGTAGGCCGGGCAGAGAGGGACCTGGGGAGGAGGGGACCGGACCCCCACCTCTCTCCCTGGCTTCTGTTAAGAGCTGGCTCTGTTTGAGGCCTTGTGCTCAGAGAGAGAGAAAGGACTCCTGCCCTCGGGGAGCTTGTGTTCTCAAACAGAGGCATAAGGACGGTCCAGATGGGTCCAGGCTGCTGGGGTGGAGTGGTCATGGCCGGAAGGAATAGGGAAGGACCCGGGCCGGCTTCTTCCTGCAACCGGGCAGCGCCCCAGGCTCCCCTGCAGGACTGGGCCGGACCCTGGGGCAGTGCTGGCCTGGTCGGGCCGTGTCCCAAAGAGTGGAAAAGGTCTCTGGTGGAGAAGCCCGGGTCCGTTCCCTTTGTGACCGAATGAAAGTGGGCCTGGAACGCTCATCCATTTCAGCCGACAAAGATTGGGAGGGACAGTGAGTCACGGGGTGCCGACTGGGGTTCTCCTGCCAGAACTCTGGACTGAACCTATGGAGGTAACTGTCATTGCCTTAGTGTGTCAAGTCCCGTGTGAAAAAGCTGACGAAAATCAGCCTCACGAGTCCAAGATGGGGGAAGTGTGACCAAAGAGTTCCTTGGAGAAGATCTGAGGCTTTTAGTGGACCCCAAGCTTCTCACACATTCAGCGTCCTCCACAGCTGCCATAGTTGTTCAGAGCTCTCGGGTTTGGCTCTGGCTACGTCAGCGTAGGAAGGAGGAGCGGGAGCTCCTCGATATGGGGGAGGGGACCCCCCCATGCCAGGCAGGGGCCCAGGAAGCTGAAGGACCAGTGGTTCGTGCCCTGTGAGGGTCAGGGGAAGGTTCTCCAGGACAAGCAACCCTGGGGGATAGTGGGGGCACACAAGTGGGGCCTCAAGCTTGACCGACTGTCACGAGGAAGGGGGTTAGAGCCGGCCTGCTTGACCTTGGTGGGCAGAACCTGCAGTGGGAGAAAGGGCTGCCCGTGGGGGGAGGGCGTCCAGCACGGGGCCGGATGGTCCCTTGGCACACGTGTCGGCCGGCCTGGCCTTGGGGCAAGGGCAGATCTGAAATGTGACTGGGGAAGGATGCTAGGGGGCCGGGGAGGCCCAGGGAGGGCCGGCTCAGGAAGCTGCGATTTGTTCCCTGGCTGTTAGGGAATCACTGCTGCTCCCTCCCCTACTGCTCCTCTTTTCCCCTCTCCTCTCGCCCCCCTCCCCTTTTCCTCCCCCTTCCTTTCTCCCCCTTTCCCCGCTCCCCTCCCTCCTTCCCCCGGTCCCTCCTCCCTTGCACCTCCCCTCACTCCACTGACCTCCCTGCCCCCCCTTCCCCAGGCCTTGCTCCAGGTCCTGATCATCCTCACAGGGAACTACAACTTCTTCAACCTCCTCACCCTGGTGCTCACCACGTCCCTGCTGGACGACCGGCACGTGTCCTGGTGGCTGGGCACGGGCCGAACGAAGCAGCCGCCTGCCTGTAAGTGCCGCCCGGCCCTCGCCCCGTGGAGCAGGAGCTTGGCCCGGAGGGCCCCCGGCCCCACGCCCTCCCTCCTGTGCTTGTCTCCTCAGCCTGGGCCCGGCGGCTGCTGACTGCCCTATCCCTGCTGCTGGAGGTGGCCGTCTATGGGCTCCTGGCCTACGGCACAGCTCACTACTTTGACTTGGAGCTGGACCGAGAATGGAGCAGCATTCAGGCCAAGACGGGTAGGACGGAGAGTCATAGTCCTCGATATGGGGGAGGGGACCCTCCAATGCCAGGCAAGGCGGGCAAACGTGAGGGGGCACATGGGAGGGGAAAGCCATGCTCGGGCTGGCTCGGGGCAGCCTTCTTTGTACCGTCCACTCCCCTTCCTGATTCCCCTCCTTCTCCTCCCCAGCCTTCACCTTCCATGAGTTTTCCCAGTGGCTGAAGGTGGTCACGATGCCCTCTGTGTGGCTGGGCATGGCCTCCCTGCTCTGGGTCCTGCTGACCGCCCTCTACAGGTACTGAGCGGGCCGGGCTGGGGCTGGGAGCCGAGCCCTATGGGTCCTGAGCCAAGGTGGGCCTGGGCCCTTTCTCCAGCTCCCGAGCCCATCTCAAGCATGTGGGCTCTGAGCTGGGCATGGAGACCGTCCCCTAAAGCCAGCCAGGGGCCCAAGGACCTCCTAAGTCTGGCTGGTCCCCTCCTCCCCCAGGTGTGCCCGCATCCGCAAATGGCTGGGGAAGCTCAAGGCCGCCATCCAGCTGTCTGTCGTGGGGGCAGCCGCTGTGGCCATGTTCACCATCAGCCTGGTGAGTCGGGGGCTGGGCCGGGCCGGGCCCTCAGCGCCACAGGGGCTGGCGTTGCTAGGCTCGGGGACGACCCGCACTGTAACTTGCCTCAGGTACCCTACACCTATCTGGAGCCGGGGACCAACCGGCAGCTCTGGCCCGGGGCCTACCGCCTCTTTGGCGCCGTGGAGCACCTGCAGCTGGCCAATTCCTACGGCCTCTTCCGCCGCATGACGGGCCTGGCCGGGCGGCCCGAGGTGGTCCTGGAGGGCAGCTATGATGGGCAGAGCTGGACGGTGAGGACCCCGGGGACATGAGGCCTAGCAGAGGCAGCAGGCGGGTGCTGGTGTGAGGGCGGAGGGGCAGGGCAAGAGATGCCCCAGAGTCACTGCAAATAAGGATCTTGCCGGGCAAAGTCCTGGCCCTCGAGTCAGGAGGCGGGCACCAGGGAGCAGACAAGAAGTCAGGGCTCGGAGCAGTGTTTATGCGGGGACACTGCCAGCCTTGCGCTTATCCCCCATCACACAGCCTGGGGATCTGGGGTCCCCCCTCCCAACCTCCTGGGCTGGGCAGGCTGCCCCACCTTGAAGGCCTCCCCTGAAAAAGGAGGTGCTTGTCTCATTCCTAGGCCTTGGCTGACCTGCCTTCCTTGGCTCCCGCTTCTGCCCTGTGACCCCCGACCTGGCCTCCCAGCATGTGAAGGGCTGTGTGTCCCGTGGGCCACTAGCCCAGGACGCTGCAGGACAGAAGCCCTCGGGGGGGGGGAGGGGGGGCCGTGCTGCCGGCCGGGACCCTCAGCTCTTTCCCTTTTTGGTTCCCAAGGAGATCGAGTTTATGTATAAGCCAGGGAACGTCAGTGTGGCCCCCCCCATCGTGGTTCCCCACCAGCCCCGCCTGGACTGGCAGATGTGGTTTGCTGCCCTGGGCCATCACACCCACAGCCCCTGGTTTTCCAGTCTCGTCTACCGCCTGCTTCAGGGAAAGGCACCCGGTGAGGGCAGAGAGGAGGGGTCCCAGTGCTGGAAGAAAGGCTCCTGGGCCCCTTGCTACAGAAGGAAGCAGAGGAGGGGGTGGGGAGCAAGAGGAAGGCCTGGGCTGGAGGAGGCAGGAGTGAGGGGCCTTGGGCAGCTTCGCTCTTCAGAGTCGTCCCTCTGCTTCAGAGGAAGTCCCAGAGGGAGCGAGGGGCCGAGAAGCTGGGAGCAGAGGCCCCGCTATTGGGGCAGCCTCCTCAGTAGTTTCCCTCCCCTGCGTCAGTGATCCGCCTGCTACAAGTGGATGTCTTCAAGTACCCGTTCTGGGAGCAGCCGCCCACCTTTATCCGAGCACACCTGTACAAGTACTGGTTCTCACGGCCTGGCGAGCAAGGGTGAGGCCCTGGTAGGGCACAGGGAGTGGGGTTGGGTACAGGGATGGGACCCTGGTGGTAAGCAGGGCATAGGGGTGGGGCCCTGGTGGTAAGCAGGGGACATGGATGGGATCCTGGTGGTAAGCAGGGGATAGGGATGGGACCCTGGTGGGGAGTAGGTGGCGGGGCCAGGGAGCAGAAATGGGCAGGTGTCAGGAACGGGACAAAAGTGGGGTTCTAGTAGGAGGCAGGGGAAGAGCCCTGGAGCATATATGAGGACTTAGCCAGGGGGCATTGAGAGGGCAGAGCAGCCACATGCTGTCAAATGGCAGAGACATTTGCAGGCTGGGAAGGGGACAGGGTATCTAGCAGCTCCCCCAAGCCCTGCTGGCCTCCGTTTCTTTTTCTATCTTTTAGCAAATGGTGGCGGCGAAAATGGTCTGAGGAGTTCTTTCCCCCAGTGTCCCTGGGGGACCCAAAGCTGGAGTCATTGCTTGCCCAGTTTGGTCTCCAGGTAAGGAGGGACCCGGGGCCGAGGCTAGCCCGGAAATGGGGCAGGATGCATGGGAAGGCGCACCTCTGCGCAGCAGGGCCCAGCGGGAGGAGGCCGGGAGGGTTAGCTGGGCACCCCATCTGGATTTGAGGCGCTCCCCTCATTTCTCCCCATGTGAAGTGCGACGTGTTGGCAAACCTTCCGATCTCACCAGGATGCCCGTTGTTATTACTGTGGTTGCTGGGGCTGTTGGCAGGACAGCCGCCCCCCTCTCTCTCTCCTCCAGGACAAGAGCCCAGGCCGCCCTCCCCACGGCTCAGCTAGCCTGCTGCCTCGGGCCCTGCGCTGGCTGCGCGATCAGCTGACCCCCCTGGCTGCCCCGGTGCTGCTTTGGGGCCTCATCTGCTCGGTGGGGACCATCCACTTCCTCCAGGCCCTGCTGCGTCCCAGGCCCCGGAGGCCGGAAACAGCGGGTGGGGAGAAGAGCAAGCCATTCTCCCAGAAGGAGAAGGGGGGCAAGGAACGGTCCCAACCCCACAGCTCAGAGGGGGCTGGAAATGGCTCCAGGGCTACCCGGAGAAAGAAATAATGTTGGTCAGCCTGGATCTCAGGCCACTTCTCAGGCAAGGCTCCCCTGCCCGTGGCGGCGGGGGGACAACAGGATGCTCTCGGGGCATCCGGGTGATCAGGGCACCAGCACCAGCCTCCGCCAAGCTCAGGACCTTCTCGGCCTCTCCCACCTGCTGCACTCTGGGCCCGTTCCTTGGGGCCCGCTTCACATGCCTTAGTGAGACCGTCTGACTTCCCTGAGCTGGGCCGGGTGCAGGGCCAGACACCCGCCCACCCTTCCTGCTGGCGTGTAAGATGGACGGACACAAGCCGTCCTCGAGTTTTCTAAATAAAGAAAGGAACGTCTCTGGCCTTTCTCCATCCTCAGGCTTGCGGGTGGCAGAGGGGGGAGCAGGCGTGGGATTAATACAGACCTAGGAGCGGAGAAAAGCCTGAAGGGCCTCAGGGGAGTTCTCACTGGCTCGCTGGCCCCTCTCTCCCCAGGCCGAGGGCCTTTTCTTCCTGGATGGGGCAAGAGAAACCCCGTCTTGGGCCCAGAGCCATATTCAGAGTGCTCCTCCCAGCCTCCCCAGGGCCTTGGGGCATGGGCTTTAGGAGGCAGGAGCTGTCGGGCTCCATCTCTCCCTGCAGAGGACCAGGGCCCAATGGGGGAGAGGGAGGCCGGACTGGAGGCCAGTGCTCCCCTGGAGCTGAGTGTCCCACCTTCCCAGGCTTCAGCGCAGGGTGAGGGCAAGACCCAGCTCTGCAGGGCAGACAATGTCCTGGAAGAGCAGTCAGGGCAAATTTAGTCCAACATGCTCAGGGAATCCGTTTTACAACCTCCCGGCAAGTGTTCCTCCTGACATGATCCTGGGGGATGGGGAGCTCACTACCTTCCACAGCTCCTGCTTTGGAGCCGCTGTAGTGATTAGTGTCTGTGTTCTTTCACACAGACTTTGGGCCTGAATCTGCAACTATAGCCATCCTCCCCCATTGGTTCTGCCCTCGGGTCTGTCTGTCCCATGACAGCCCTTCCAGTAATTCTGGATAGGATCCATGTCGTAAGCCTCTCTTCCCCAGGCCAGAAAGCCTGGTGTGGAAGGGGCCGGTGGCCCTCTGGTACCCTGGCCACCTTCCTCTGGGCTCTCCAGGACCCTCCCTGAAACATCCATTTCTGCCTGTGGAGTCCATCCGAGGTGGCTTACGTGATTGGCCCTGAAGATCACGTGGGCTGGGGAGTGGGGCTCTCTGGGGCTCTGGTCTGGGAAGACTGCAGCCGGGTCTTAGGCAGGGACTGCCTGTGTGCCCTCTGAGGAGAGGGAAGCTTTGTCTCTGTGGCTCTTCCTCTCTCCTTGCTGCTTCTTTCCGGTCTGTCACACACAGAACCACTGGACGGGGTTGAAGTCCCAGGACAGCTCCCAGGCTCCCTAACAGGGAAGCAGGGAAGCCCAGGGCTGGAGGCCAGCCGGTGACGGGGCGTCCCCAGGCAGCTCTGCTAGACTACCAGCTGGCAAGGGTGGCAAGGCCGCGCCCTCAGAACAGGGCTTCAGCTGAGGGAGCTGGGCCCCGGGGCACACATGGGCATAGGGCCCAAATGCACGTCCTCGAGCCCCAGAGGTGTCTGGGATCCTCAGGGGAGGACCCGGGCTTCCAGGCTCGCTCTGGCTTGGTCTCCATTATTGCAACACTGGCTGCAGCTCCTCCTGGCAATGCCCTTCCTGCTCCTGGGGAAAGGGAAGGGGGGAGCGCTGCTCTCCCCTGGGACCCTTCTGGTTCCCAGGAATACCATCAAGCCCAAAACAAAGGCAAAGGATCCCGGACCCAGGAACGCCAGTGGCCACGGCTTTCCTTGAGACTACCAGGCCGTGGGAGGGACTGGGGGGATCCGAGAGAGGGGAGCAAGGGTTACTCACAGTTTGCTCTTCTAGGAGCCCTGTGTGTGTGTGTGTGTACACGTGTATTGGGTGAGCGTGTCTGAGTGTATTATATGAGTGTATATGTGTTATATGAGTGTGTGTGTGTATTATATGTGTGTGAGTATGTATATATGTATTAGGTGAATGTGTATTGAGAGTGTGTATTTGTGTATGTGTGTGTGTATTTGTATATGTGTGAGTGTGTATTTGTGTATGTAAGTGTGTATTTGTGTGTGTATTTGTATATGTGTGTGTATTTGTGTATGTGCATGTGTGTGTATTTGTGTATATTTATGTATGTGTGTGTATTTGTGTATGTGAGTGTGTATTTGTGTATGTGTGTGTATTTGTATGTGTGTATGTGTGTGTATTTGTGTATGTGTGTGTATTTGTGTATGTGCATGTGTGTGTATTTGTGTATATTTATGTATGTGTGTATTTGTATATGTGTGTGTATTTGTGTATGTGCATGTGTGTGTATTTGTGTATATTTATGTATGTGTGTGTATTTGTGTATGTGTGTGTATTTGTATGTGTGTATGTGTGTG
>JAJPUD010008973.1:22816-80846 GCA_023553655.1 Myrmecobius fasciatus
TGTATGTGTGTGTATTTGTGTATGTGTGTGTGTATTTGTGTACGTGTATTGGGCGAGTGTGTCTGTGTGTGTATGTGTATGAGAATATGTGTGAGAGAGAGGGGGGGTCGCTGCCTCTTGAGCCCCCCCCCGTCTCTTCATCACCCATCATGCCGGGCTTTGCTGGCTGTGGGGGGTATTACCCGGCTGCCCTCTCTTCCCCCCACTTCTGCAATGTCTTTAACCTTAATAGAAAGAGCCCATGAAAAACAACCAGCAGAAAACCACACGGGCATAGGGCCCAGGCTTCTTGTGCTGGCCCGGGGCTTGGGGAGCGGGCAGGGGGGAGCCTTTGGCAGGGGTTCAGTAGCGGTACGGAGGGGAGAAGTGAAGGAAAAGGTGGGGTGCTGCTGTCCAGCCCAACTCAGCTCTGCAAAGCCCCGCCTCGGGGCCAGGGTGCCTCGTGGGGCAGGAGGGGACTCTGCCTGGGCCCTCCCCTCACAGGGGTACCCCACGTTCTGAGGCTAGGGTCCTCAGGGCCCAGCCCTCAAGGGCTTAGGGTACCCATTCTCCCCTGATGTGAGGCCGTGGGCAGCGTCCCCAGAACCAGCGGGAAAGCCAGCGTGCTTTCCGAACCAAGTGGGGAATGGGCCCGAGTCCCCAGGAAGTGGGTCCTTCCAGAGAGCCTGAGCCCCGAGGCAGGAAAGGGATCAGGGGGCTTAGGGGTGCCAACCGTGAAGCCCGAGCTCGGCCCCCAGCGTCTCTCTGGGAGGCTCCTGCCCAACCCTTGCCTCAGAGACTCCGGGCACCTGCCTCCGAAGGGATCTGCCCTGGCGCCTTGTCTTACCCGTGCTGGGGGGTGATACACACACTCACACACACACACACACACACACACACACACACACACACACACCCTTTGGGGCTGAATCTGTGCCTGCTGTAACCATACTACAGGAACTGTTGTGTCTGGAGAGACAAAGAGACAAAGACAGAGACAGACACAGAGAGACAGAGACAGACAGAGACAGAGAGACAAAGACAGAGACAGACAGACAGAGACAGACACAGAGAGACAGAGACAGATAGAGATAGAGACAGAGATAGAGAGGGAAGGGAGAGACAGACACACAGAGAGACAGAGAGAGAGGGAAAGGAGAGAGACAAAGAGAGACAGAGACAGACGGAGACAAAGAGAGAGACAGAGACAGAGAGGGAAGGGAGAGAGACAGAGAGAGAGCGCTCCCCTCCTGCCCATGCTCTCTCTGGCTCCCATCTCTCCCTTAGCAGGTGGTGACCCATCTGGCTTTGTCTGCAGCTGCTGCCCAGACACCCCTCTCAGAGCTGGGGCCTCTAGTAATCACCAGCACTTATTTGGCTCTTCCTGCATACAGGCCTTGCCAGAGATGGGGCAGGATACAAAGTGACAATGAGATGTGACAGTGTACAAAATGTCCTTCTAAAAATCACTTTGTATCACTATCTACATGCTTTACAGGAACAGCCAGGACAGGGGAGCTGTCTTCAAGGCTGTTGAGCCCAGAGGGAAGAACGAGCAGGTCAGAAGCCATGAAGTCCAGCCTCTGCATTTTACAGTTAGGGAAACTGAGGTCCCAGAAGGGCAGGCATCTTACCAAGGTCACATAAGGATCAAAGATGAGATTTGAACCCACTTCTGACAGTGGCAGATTTAAGTTTTTAACGTCACCATCATTGTTTGTGCTTCGTTCTGGAAGAGGACCAGGATGTCAGGGAGGTGATGTTATGACATGGAAGTGGATTGGATTGAAGTGAGGGAAGGCTGGGCAAGGTCACCTGCCTCGCTTTCCCCTCTGGAGCCCTCTGAGTGCAGTGCCCAGATAGAGAACCGGGAGGTCACTGACCTCACTTTCCCTTCCAGAGCCACCTGGATCTAGTGACCTGATAGAGACCAGGATGACTAGGGAGGGCGGGGCAAGGTCACCTGCCTCACTTTCCCCTCCGGAGCCCTCTGAGGGCAGTGCCCAGATCCAGACCAGGATGCCTGGAGATGGCCCTGGATGCACCGAGAGACCTTGGCCCTTTTGAGCTAAGGTCTCCAACAGGTCTTGGTTTGCGTGACCTTCCCAAAGCAGCCTGGGAGCGCTCCTGGAGGAGCCTGGCTGCCCTGTTCTGGGAGCTGGTTTTTAGCAGGAGCTTTCCATTGGACACTTCTGGGCTCCCTCTCTTCCTGAGCTCCATGACTCTTGGAGAGGAGATCCCAGCAGAAGAGTACAGGGGCTGCCTGGGTCTTATCTTGTAGCCCCCCTGCCTAGCACAAAGCGTGCACGTAGTAGGTTCTTTATTGGTTCCTTTGTCTTGGATGGATGGAATAGATCAGGGAAAGGTGACTAAGGAGGCTACATTGAGACAACCCTAAATGCTACAGCCGGCGTCAGCAAGGCTCTGCTGGGCACCTCCACCAACCGGGCCCCGGAGCTCTCCCAGTTGGCCCATCCTTAACGAAGCAGTCCTCCTCCCCAGTCTCCCCCCGCCCCATAACTTGCGTCTTCCATTCAGGGCACTGCCATCTTCCTAGTCACTGCTTTGGGAACCTCAGCATCTTCTCCCTCTCTCTCACTCCATAGCCAGTCCTTTCCCAATTCCCTCCTCGAGTTCTTGCCCGGACTGGTACCACGGCCTCCTGATTGGTCTCCCTGCCTCCGTTCTCTCCTCTCCTCTCCACAAAGTGATCTTCAGAGGCCCGGTGTGATCACGATTCTCCACTGTTCCGGTCTTCCATGTCTCAGGGAAGGAAGCGGCCTTCCTGAGGAGGCCCTGTAGTGGCTGGAGGACCAGCCTCCTTCCCAGCTACCTGGCTTCTGCCTCTTTTCTAGGACCTGAGGAATGAGCTCCCCCACTCCCCACCTGGCCCACAATTTCACCTACCCAGCCATGGGACTCTGGCCCAGGACTCACTGAGCCCAAAACCAGTGGAACTCTGGGCCTTCGGACTGCCAAGCTCCCAGTCGCTGACCCTTTGAGCCCTGTTCCCTGAGCCCCCAAATTTCATGATCCTTGTGCTCCTTTTTCTCTGTACTCCCAAACCTCCTTAGTTCCCATCCCCTAAAACTCCTGAACTGTCTAATCTCTGAGCCCCTGCTCCCTCTGTGCCATCATCCCTGTGTCCCCCAAGGCCCTGAGAACCCCAGTCCCTAATACGTGAGTCCCTTGTGCCCTCAGTCACCTGATCCCTGGCCCCCAAGCTCCCTGAGGCCTTCTCCCTGTACCCCAAAGTCTTCTGAGTCCTTACTACTTCTAAACCCTGAACCCCTCCACCAAGCTGGGGAGTCTCCCCCAAGACACTCATGATTCTGCATAGACACAGGTGAGTCTCTTTATTGATGGGTTGCTCTGGGTGGGCCCCGATGGCTCCCCCCATTCTGACCTAGCTGCCCATCTGACCTCAGGAGCCAGAGCCAGGCTCTGGAGGCGCTTTGGCCAAAGGCCTTGGGGCTGCTGAGGTCACGGGAGCAGGAGCTTCAGGCTTCGGGTCCCACTCCGTCACCCGCTGGGTCTTCAGGTTTCCAATTTCCAAAGAAGCGGCCCTTCTCAGAGGAGCGCTTTTCTCGGCCTCCTTCTGGGATGGGCGGCATTTCGGCCAGCTCCAGGGGATTTGCTGGGAGGTAGCTAGCGGTGTCATCCAGAGCCTTCTCTGGGAGGGGGCTGGGACACAAAGGAGACCCAGGGACCTCTCCATCAGCACCTCAGGCCTAGCCCCATCCCCAGAATCTGCTCCTCCCCTTGGCCTACACTCCCATCCTCCCTTCCCTGTTGCCCACCCTCCAACAGTAGTTGTCCTTCCCACACAGCCCCTCATCGTCCTGTTGTCAACCTACCTTAGGGGGTCCGGTCTCCGGCTCCCCACTCTCATTCTCAGCCTTTTGTAGTCAGACCTCGAGCTCTAGAGACTTCCAGGGTCATTCCCATTAAAGTTCTAACCTCTCGTCCCCCCCATAGGGTCTCCAGGGAAGGATTAGGGGGGGCAGTGGGGCCCCAAACCTACCAATGCTCTGTTATTTTCTTTTTTCCCCCCCGAGGCAATTGGCGTTAAGTGACTTGCCCAGGGTCACACAGCTAGGAAGTGTTAAGTTTCTGAGGTCAGGTTTGAACTCAGGTCCTCCTGACTTCAGGGCTGGTGCTCTATCCACTATAGCGCCACCTAGCTGCCCCGATGCTCTGTTATTTTCATCCTCAGTAGAATAAGTTCTACCCCAATTAGGCCCTTCCTTTTGGTCTGGCCTCAGGAGGTGAGACAGCATGGACATCTGGTCCAGGACTGGGTCCAGGGCCACAGAGGCCCTTGTTCTGGGCTCTCCACCCCTTCATCCTTACTCTGTGAGCTTCTAGCCTCCGTTCCATCCCTTGTGGGCCTGTATTTCCCCATTAGTCTTCTCTGCCTGCCCCTAACCACTAGGCTTCCTAGAGGTATTACTGGATCCATACTCCCCTCCTCATCCCAACTTTTCCATCGCTGCCTCATCTTCCCTGTTCTCAGTTCTGGATAATGGGGACATGGCACCTCTGCAGCCAAGCTCAGGGAAAGGTTTGGGGAACCAACTAATTTGCAGGAGACTTAGTGAAGGGGGTCTAGGACCCGCTGGAGCCAAGGTAAGGTTCTTGATTTCTCTAGAATGAGGTGGAGTGTCTCAGGCTCTCAAGACCTGAGGGGCCCAAGGGGGCTAGACTGACCTGGTCCAGAATCCAGCCAGGGACAGGCAGAGAAGGCTCAGGAGGATCCTGGACGGTGTAAGAGGCCGTATCATGGTCAAAGCAAAAAGGGCCCAAAGGCTTACAGGTGTCGGATCCACAGGCCACCCTGGAAGAGAAGTTGTGGGAGGGTAGAGAGGGAACCTCCCTCGCTTAACTTCCTCAAATCCCCTGTCTCACTGTCTCCTCAGTCCCTCCCCTGTAAAGGGCTTCCATCCCACTGGAAAGGAAGGACTGGGGAACCGGGAGAAGAAAGGGATGATGGGAGGTTAGTGAGAACAAGGGACTGGAGTCATAGGAAGCAGTGAGGGCATAGAATGGGGCTAAGGGAGACTAGGGGGGCAGTGATGGGGGACAGGAAGGGAAGTGGGGCAATGAGGAGAGAAGGGGCTAGCAAAGGGTCAGGGGGGGGGGAGCTCTTGGGCAGAAACTGCAGAAGTGATACCAGAGCTTTCCAGAGTGTCGAGTGTCCTTCCCTCTCTTCACAAGAAGATATTACATCTTCCAAATCAGCCCAGACCTGAAATACGCTTTTTTGGGGGGCGGAGCTAGACCTTATTTCCCTTGACTTTGAGTTACAGGTTCCCCCTCCCCGTCTGAGGCGATGTAAGCCAATCCCCTGGCTTCATACCCATCACTGCTTCCCCCTTTAGGGTTTGATCCTCCAGGCCCCAGAAGCTGCTTGGGATGGGAGTGGGAGTTCCTGGAGAAGTCAGATGTTGAAGAAGAAGGGGAACTTAGCCAGGGAACAGGAAGTGGTGATCAGACCTTGGAAGGGGAAGACATCTGGATGTGCTGGGGGGGGTCCTCTGAGCCCCACTCCCAATCATCACTGTTGAGAATTATTTTTGAAGGACTGATGTGGGATCAAATGAGATCATATTTGTTTAGCCTGGCATACAGTAGGTGCTCTATAAATGCTTCTTCCCCCTTTCCCACACATGGGACTAGAGAAGGGAGGGAAGAACAGATCAAGAGTTTCCTCACCCAGGCCAGGTTCTCTGCAGCTCTGCCCTCCCAACTGATCCCAAGAGATCTCTTGAGCACAAGGAGGATGAGGGGGAAGGAGAGGATGCTAGGCCCTGGCATCCCCGAGTCCAAAAGCCTGTGACTTGCCGTGTCATGTGAATCATTGGTCAATAAAAGAGGAAGAGATTGGGAGTGAGAGCATCTGAATTATCATTATTAGGGGGGAATGAATTTGTATAGCACCCCTATGTGCCAAACACTGTGCTAAGTGCTTTATACATAATATCTTATTGGATCTTCATAACCCTGCAAGGTACATGCTGTTATTATTCCCATTTCCCAGTTGAAGAAATTAAGGCAAGCAGAATCCAAGGGACTTCTCCAGGATCACACACCTAATAAGTGTCTCAGGCTGGATTTGAACCCAGGTTTTCCTGACTCCAGGATGAGGGTTCTACCCATTGTACCAACTAGCTGCATTATTATTATTATTACCTGTTAGATCTCTGATCTTATGTATTAACCTAAGCAAGTTATCTCATCTCTCTCTCTCTGTGTGTTCTAGTTTTCTCATCTGTAAAAAGGGGATGGATGTACTCCAAGGTCTTTGAGGTCTCTAGAACTTCAGAGCTGAGCTCCTGTGATCTCCATCCACATCTGCACCTGCCTCCCCCAGGTTGAGCCCCCCTGGACTCCGCATTCATCACTCATTATCCAGGGGAGGGATATTTCAAGGGAGACAAATAATCTAGGAGGGCATTGACCATCAGGGCTGGGGGAGGGGAGAGACTGAGATGAGAACTGGCCTGGGAAGGCCTGGGGGAGATAAGCCCCTCGGAATGGCAAGTCTAGTGAAATCTATGGGAAAGGGGTCACCGGATGGCTGAGTCCTCAGGAGTGAATAGACTGAGGGTATAGAATATCTGAGTTGGGGTCACCTCCAACCCCACCAGCTCTTCTCCCTCTCTCTCTCCCCCCTTTGTAGCCCTGGGCACACACCTGGAGTCGCCATTATGGGGAAGAAGCCCAGCCAGATCAGAGATATCATTCATCCCAGGAAGGGGGTATCAAAGGGAAGGGTTTACTCAACTAGGCAAAGTAGGAACACTGAGAGTCCCTTTTCTGCACTAAGAGTTCTCTCCTCCTCATAAAGCAAGGCAAGGTGGGACATCACTTACTCATCCCTTTGCCTTCCAGTTGAGAAGCCTTGGGGAGGTGATCATGGGAGAACATGTTCCCTCTTCTCCATCCCCAAGTCCTAGTGCAGATCTCCATTACGCCAATTAAATAGAATGACTTAGGAAGCATAGTGGAGAGGGCCCTGGCTTTGGAACAGAAGTCTTGGGTTCAAATCCTGATTCTACTGTTTACCTGTCACATGACTTTGGGCTCCATCATGGCCTGGAGGTGACCCTGTATGCTTGAAAGCTATGACACCAGTAGAGTGCAAGTACTGGAAGTTTTTAATCCATCCATGAAGCAAACACTTATTAAGCACCTACTGTATTTCAGGCACTATGCTGAGCATGGGTATTCCTAGGTGAAAATGAAACAGTCCCTTTCTTCAAGAAGATTATATTTTAATGGAAGAACAAACATGTCCAGATATAAATGTATGTAAAATATAGACCAAGTGAATACAAGATGGTTTGGAGAGGGTTGCATAGGAATCAGGAAAGGTTTTATATAGAAGATGATGCTTGAGCTTTGCCATGAAACAGGTAAAAGGGGATGAGGGAGAGCATTACACAAATGGGGGAAGAGCCAAACAAAGGCATTGAGGTAGGAGATAGGAGGCGGGAGTATTATGTCATGAACGATACACCAGCCAGTGTAGAGTAATGGTAGAATACGTGAAGGGAAGCAGTCTAAAAGAAGATCAGAAAGATAGGGAAGTGATTCATAGTGAAGAGCTTAAAATGTAACATGTAGGAGTTTACATTTGATCCCGGGGGTGATAGGGAGCCATAGAAGTTATTGAGTGGGAGGGTGGAGGGAATAACATGATCATGATCCTTTGCTTTAGGAAGATTATTTTGGCAGCTGAATGAGAATGAGCTGCAGTGGGAAGAGATTTGAGAAAGGGGCAATAAATAGAAATTATTACAATAGTTGAAGGAGGAGGTAATAAGAGAGGGCCTGAACAGAGGCAGAGCTGTGTGAGTAGAGTGGAATGGGGAAGCAGGAGTGTGACGCAGAAATGACAGGCTCTGGCCACTGATTAGATATAGTGGAATAGGGGTAAGGGAAGTGAAGAATCATGGGTAACACTGAATTTACAAACCCGAGAACCTGAGATGATTGTTTTGACCCAGCTGGATGGGCTTCTCGTATAGCCCGCGTCTCCTTTCCAAGGCTCATCGGGAGACTGATCATGAAGAGATGAATTCTATAGCCATGGCGACCCAAGGGACAAAAAAAAAAAAAAAATAAACAAAAAACCAATCATAGTCATCAAAATTTGTTGACCCTTCCCCCTTTCTCTGAAGGATGGTGGATTATCCAGCATAAAGGCAGCTATGAGTTAGTCTTTGGATCATATACAAACAGTAATTATTGGCACTCTAAATGTGAGATTCCTAACAACAAACGCGTTCGTGTCCTATTGAAAGAATCTAGATGTATCCAGATTGCCGTCCGTACTCTAAGGGAAGCCAGATGACAAAAGGAAGCTCAGCTTTAAGAAGGCTCAAAGGTTCTAACTGGGGAGGGACAAAATGGAGTGCTGGGTTTAGCCTTGTATCTATTTTGTATGTTTCTGTATGTTGCGTATTTATGTATGTTTATATATATGTACATACGTATTATCTCTTTGCTACATCATAAGTCTGTTGAAGTCACACACTGATTAACTTTTGTCTTTGCACTCTCAAGGCCTGGTGCTATGCCAAAACATAAATAGGTGCTTAATAAATGTTGATTGATTGTTGGTATGCCTAGTATTAAGAAGACATAATTTTACTTGACTCTTGGCCATCCCCACCATTTAAGTGAGTAACCATAAGGTCATTTTGCCTAATGAACCAACATATATTGCAGAGAGGGAAAAAATGGAAATGCAAAAAGCAAATAAATACTATTCAAAACCAAATATATATATATATATATACACATATATATATATTGAACGACTTCAAAGTAAGAACAAATGTGCTGGAAAACATAGTTTGAGTCAATAGATAGATAGAAAATAGATATTCAAGGACTTCAAAATAAAGGACGTTAACAAGTGTGCTGGAAAGCCTGTTTTGAGTTAATAGAAAGAGATAGATAGATAGATATTCAAAGATGTTGACAAATGTGCTGGAAAACATGGTTTAAGACTAGGAAATGGAAGTAGCCAAGTATTGCTAGAGCACACAGAAACTAGATTCCTAAAGAGGATGAACACTCTTCTTGGAACATTACAAGCTCCGTGTTTCATCAAAATATTGAAATTGAAGGCAAACTGGACAATTAGGAGCAAATGAATGCTAATGCTAAACTAATTTCTGAATCAGCTGTCTGTATGCACTCTGACCTCCAATGAATGCAGCAAAAGTTTAACAAAATTGATATTAATCTGGAAGAAAGGTCAAAGAGCAGAAGATATTCTCCAGTCAATTATAACAACTCCAACCTGACCTATTCAAATGATTCATTCATGCTGAAAAGTGGGGAATGGATGAAATAAGACATTGATTCTGATTATCAACATTTCCTACAAAAGTTAAAGAAATATAAAGCAGTTATCACAATGAAGAGATCAAAATTACCTAGAAATTACCTCAGACAACAAACCTTTGATCCCCATGCCAAACAGACATGTGGCAGCTCAGGACTACACTTGTTTAAAATATAAACTCAATTGCAAAATATTATAGGGGAAGAGGGAATAAAATTATGAACAATGTTATATCTCACAACACAATGAAGAATGCTGAAAGGAAAACATTTCTGTAGACTGCAGATAACAAGCCCAATCAAGCTAAGAGTTTTTATAGATGGAAGTGGGAGGAGAAAGGAAGACAACAAATAAATTAAAAATGAAACATTAACCAATATTTCTCCAGCAAACTATATTCTTTTTTTTAAAAATTATATATAAATATATGTGTGTGTGTGCGTGTGTGTGTGTACATATAGAGAAAGATATATATGTGTGTGTGTGTGTGTGTGTGTGTGTGTGTGTGTGTGTGTGTGTAATTTGAAGAGGCTGGAATTCAATACAGGACATCCCAGATGTCTTAGTGTAAGCTTTTAAAGCTGAAAAATGCAACAAGATATTAAGGACACAATGTGATAAACAAGGGAAGACTGTCTGTACATCCAGAATAAATATTCTGAAAAGCAACAGATTCCATTGAACTAGAACAAGTTTATGCACACAAAGCAAATTCATGCCAGAGACCACACATCTTTGAAAACATTAAGGATCAATTTTCAAGGTCTTGGAAAGAGAAAAAGATGGGAAATAACTGGGAGCAGGAAGCATGGACAGTATTTTTTAATAATTATATACATATATATATACACGCACATGCCTTCTCTTTCATTTCTTTGACATCTTTATTTTAATGATCTACACATATAGAAGATTTCTTGATTTTAAAAAATAGGAGAAAGCAAGAGGCAGAGGATTTAGGAGCAATGTTCTAGAGGAGACCTCATTTTTAGAGGGACACAACTAATTGACAGGATCAGAGGGAGAAAAAGAGCCTTCTATGTTTAGTATTTTCTAATTGCAAATACATACATGCATATATAAACATACACACACACATATAATACATATTATATGTATATGTATGTAGATTCAATGCTGTTCTCACTAAAAGTATCTTATGCTCATTAAGACCATAAAAAAGTTTCTGGGGGCAGCTAGTTGGTATAGTGGATAGAGCACCAGCCTTGAAGTCAGGAGGACCTGAGTTCAAATTTGATCTCAGATACTTAACACTTCTTGGGCAAGTCACTTAACCCCAATTACCTCAGCAAAAAAAAAAAAAAAAAGCTTCTGTTCATTGTGATCACAAATATCTTCTGAATGACGGAAACACAAGGATCTATTGATTATATCTATTTGTTTGTTTGTTTGTTTTTTTCTGAGGCAGTTGGAGTTAAGTAACTTGGCCAGAGTTACACAGCTAGGAAATGTTAAGTGTCTGAAACCAGATTTGAACTCAGGTCGTCCTGATTCAGGGCTGGTGCTCTATCCACTGCGCCACCTAACTGCCCGATCTATTGATTATATCAAACCATATATAAAATAGAAAAGTGCCTTCCCCAAAAGTGTTTGCTACTGTCATGGAAGACACTCTGCAAAGGATTCAAATGGAAGATGACTTCCTTATAGATGGCAAGGTTCTCCAGATACTCTTGGTAAGACATGACATTGTGCTGATTGCATCAAGCCCCAAAGTACCTCCCCATCTCCCCCATGCATCTGCAATAGATAGAGAATGAATTGATTTGCATTTGTGAAATTATACAGCACTTTCAATGATCCCAAGGAACTCCCATACTTTTTTATTCTAATCTGGGAGATGGGTTGATTTGAATGGAGCCCCATAGACTCTAAGGAAATTGTGTCATTGACTGCCAGTCCTAAACTTTCCAGAACTGTTTTAGTCCCACCATAGCTCAAGTTGGTTGATTGAACAAAAGTAATCCACCAAGAGAGGATGAGGGTGAGTTTAATGACCACAGAGCACTAAAAAAGTCCCTCGGCCATGCATCCAGCATTAGCTTCTAAACATAGTTCAATGGTGATAGAGTCCCCATTAGTGGGAACTAGCCTGGTCACTGCAGAGATAGATCAACAACAAGGAGACAGTGTGGGACTGTTCTTTCAAATGGGGACATTGGGAACAGTGAAAACCCATTACTCTGCTCTTAGACTTGCTGTCCAGCATACACCTGTTACCAAGAAGAGTTATTATTCCTCCCTAGTTTTGCCATGGGGGTAAGGATGGGAAGGGGCAAATTAAGGTTTTGACATCTGCCCCCACTTCATCTCTACAGCACTCAACATGCTCAGAGCCTCGACATTATAGCAGCATAAACTGGCTTCAAAAATCAGGGACGGGACCCTGGATTTGGAGGCAGAGGCCCTTGGATTTAATCCCAACTGCCACTGCTTTACTGTACGACCCATCATGGAATGGTAGTGATCCTACTACCTGGAAGGCTACTCCAGATAAGGGAAAACTGACTGGTTTTGGGAAGTTGGAAGGGTTGTGGATTATCTCCTGACCATAAACTGCCTCTGCTGTCTTTAGCTAAACATAGAGAGACCAACAGGTAGCCAACGAGCCATGAGTTCTTGGCCATAATCATCCATGAACAAAGAAAAAATTTAAGTGAGTTGTAGGTTCTGTGTGGCTTTTATTCCGAGTCCACAGTGGTACATGGCAGAGGAACAAGCCAGACAGTAGATGCTATTAAGAATCACACAATTTTCCTCACTAAAATTGGGCAACAGCTGAAAAAATTGTGCTATATGAATATAATGGGATACAACTGTGCTGTAAAAAATAATGAAGGAAATGGTTTCAGAGAAACTTGTGAAAGTCTGTATGAACTGATAGGGAAGGAAGTGAGGAGAATTGGAGAATAATATAAACAATGTATACAATATATACAATGTATACAATGTATACATAAATGTATACAATAGCAATTTATAAAAAGAAATAACAGAGTAGAACCAAGAGAAGGAAGAGAACACAGTAACAACAAGATTATGTGATGATCAACTGTGATGGATTTGTTTCTTTTCAACAATGAGGTGATTCAAGGCAGTTCCAATAAATTTATCATGGAAGGAGCCAACTTCTGCTATGGGGACTGAGCGTGGATCAAAGCAGCGTATTTTCACCTTTTTGTGGTTGTTGTTGTTTGTTTGATTATTAGTATTTTCTTTCTCTTGTTTTTTCACTTTTGATCTGGTTTTCCTTGCACAGCATGACTAATAAGGAAATATGATTAGAAGAATTACACATGTTTAATCTGTATCAGATTCTTTGCTGTTTTGGGGAGGGAGAGAGAGGAGAGAGAGAGAAAATTTGGGGACACAAGGTTTTGCAAAGGAGAATGTTGAAAACTTTGCATATATTTGGAAAAATAAAATACTATTATACACACACTCACAAGAAAAAAATAAATAAAATTGTGAACTGCTTAAATGGGAAAAACAAACTGCTGAATCACGGGAGTGAATGTCAGATGAGAATGAGAGAAAGAAAGAGGCAGGCAGGGAGGGAGGGAGGGAGAGAGAGGGAGAGAGAGACAGAGACAAAGAGACAGAGAGAGACAGGGAAGTTGGAAAGATTTAAAACTTAGAATTCAATGCAACGACCAACCACAATTCCAGAGGACCCATGAGGAAACTTGCTGTCCACCTCCTTTCAGAGGGGATGGGTTCAAATTGAAAGGATAATAAAGGGAGAAAACAAATGCTTGTTCACTGAAAAATAACAATTTTTAAAAAGAGAATCATAGTTTTTAGACCAACTATAAACATAACTCTGGACGTTCAGTTTTGCCAAGTAAACAGCAGGCGGCGCTACAGCCTAAGAAATAGAGCCTCACGTTGGCCATTTTTTTTTTTTCTGCAAATGGAATCTAATTAATAATCTTAACAAGGAGGACAATAGGTAGCATTTATGCAGAGCTTTGCAAACTGCTTTACAAATAGGATCTCATTTTATCCTCTCAACAAGCCTGGGAGCTGGGTGCTATTGCTATTTCCATTTTATTGATGAGGAAAATAAAGCAGGTTAAAGGGCTTGCAGGAGGATCCAGAACTAGTTAGTGCCTGAGGCAGGATGGAAACTCACTTCTTCTGGACTCCAGAGCCATACTCCTCCACTTACTTGCCTCAATATGTTAGCAGGGAAAAGATACAACTCTTTAGAGGGAAGACTAAGACATGTCTCTCTGTCTACAGCCATGAAGACATTGAGCCATGTCTTTCTGTCTCTCTGTCTCTCCTTCTGTCTGTCTCTGGATGTGTGTGTGTATGTTTCTGTCTGTCTCTCTTTCTCTGTCTCTTGTCTACCTCTGAATGTCTCTCTGTCTGTCTCTGTCTTTCCCTGTCTGTCTCTGTGTTTCTCTGTATGTGGTCTCTCTGTCTCTGTCTCTCTGTCTTTCTGTCTCTCTGTGTCTGTATGTATGTTTCTGTCTATCTCTGTCTCTGTCTCTACCTCTGTATGTCTCTCTCTCTCTTTCCATCTATCTGTCTCTGTGTTTCTCTGTATGTCCATCTGTCTGCCTCTGTCCATCTGTCTCTCTGTTTGTCTTCCCTCTCTTAGAGGAATCTAAGATTGGCTAAAGGGCTTTAGGAGGAGCCCAAAGCGTTGCAAAGCATCTTTCCTGGGGCAATTAGCCCTATACTGTTTATGGTGAATGCACCAAGAGAGAAACTCCCGGGAATTCCCTTAGCTCTGCCCTTCCTTCTGTTCTGGTCTTCCTTCCCTTCCCTGATTTGTTCCCCCCCCCCCACTGCTATCACCTTCCCTCTGGATTACCTTCCCTTTGGGTTTTATTTTATTTTTGCTATGAGCCGGCCATTTACATCTTGCTCCTCCCATAAGAACATGAGGATTCTGAAAGCCCAGGGACTGTCTTTGTCTTCCTTTGTATCCCCTGGGCTAAGTACAGTGATTGACTGTCTCATGGAAGATGCTTAATAAATGATTACTGATGGGTTGATCCATTGAATCCCCAGTAGAGAAGCTTCTCTTCCCAAATGGGTCCCAAACCCCAGAAGGAGTCTGCCAGCCCACAGTTCCTTGTGTCCTCAACCTAAGATGATGGGAAATACAAAGGGGAAGAGGAGGATGAAAGGATGGGGTTACATAGGACTTTCTTCTCAGGCAGGGTCACCGCTAGCTCCCAGAGCCAAGCGAGACACTGGGGGTGTGCCCGTTTGGGTCGAAAACTTGGGAAATGGTAGGGGATGTGGAAGGGGAGAAGGGACTTCCCTTGGGGGCTCAGGATTGCCTGCCATGTATTTTATTAAGACTTGTCTGATTCATGCTAACAAGGGAAGCCAGTGATAATCCTTAAGCAGGAACAGGCCTCTTTTGGTAAGATGGAATAGGCGGGAGATCCCCCAGGATGGTGAAACATGGCAGGAATTAATTAGATTCTATAATATTTTTGCTGATTTTTCTCCTTTCTCTCTTTTAAAAAAGATTCTTTGTTATAAAAGGTGGTTTTGTGTCAGGGGAAGGGAAAGACACCCAGGGAGACATGTAGGTGCTATAGAGACAAAGGATATCAATAAAAATTATTTTTGTTCAAAGATTGCTTTGAGTTTGGCTGACTCGTGTGTCACTTTCAGATCATCAACACCCCTCAGCTCTTTTTCTGACAAACTGCTGTCTCACCAGATCTCCAGCAAGTACTTCTTAAATGAACAAGTTTAAGAGTCTGCATGTAATTATATTTCTACCATGTTTAATATATATTGGATTACTTGCCATCTAGGGGAAGGAGTGGAAATTGGAACACAAGGTTTTGTAAGGGTTAATGTTGAAAAATTACCCATGCATATGTTTTGAAAATTAAAAGATTTTTAATTAATTAATTAATTAAATTAAGATTCTACATGTAAGAACTTTCATTTGCTTCTACTTCACTTAATTTCACTAGGCTTGTCCTAAGACCAGCTGATCCAAATGTTCATGTGTCCTGATGATTCAGCCATCCCGTGGGACGCCTCTCCCACCCAGCTTTGCAATGTTGTCAGAGTCAATAAGAATGCCTCCGGTGTCTTTATCCAAGTAATGGATAAAAATGGGAAGCAGCACAGAGCGAGCCAAGCTCAGAGACCTCCCTTCAAATTGAGACTGCACCATTAATGGCTACTCTTTGGGTACAGCTATTCAAGGAGGTCTGAGTCCTTCTAGCTGTCATTTAGCTCATTTCTTTCCATCTCCTTCAAGACATGAGAGGCTTTGCTAATATTAGTAAATGCCCTGTTAAAACTATTTTTACAGTATTCCCCTCATCTGCCAGAAATGGAAATGATTATAGTTGACTTTCATTTAAGACTCTTGACTGTTGTTTGACACACCTTATCTTATTTCAGCCTTCCAGCAAATCTGTTAGGAAAGTATTCCTACATCATTCCCATTATTCAGGAGGTGGTTTTTTTGTTTTGTTTTGTTTTGTTTTTTTTGTTTGTTTTCTTTTCCTCATCCTTTTCCTCCTTTTTTTCCCTCTTCTTGCTCTTGTTCTACCAGCATCTCTTTCTTTCCCTCTTCCTTCTTTTCTTCTTCCTTCTCTTCTTCTTCCTCCTTTTCCTTCTCCTCTTCTTCCTTTTTCTCTTTTTCCATTTCCTCTTCCCCAGGGCACTGTTCCCACAATGTTGGTGCTGAATTTCTGGGCAACACTGGACCGAGCAGCCTCTGGAGATAAACTAAAAAAGGAAGCTACCTGCAGCCATTGGACATTGTGACACAGTGGGATACTTCAAAACAAGGAGAAATTGAATAAACTTGTAAAAATTAAGAACAAAATTAATTAAGACTGTAAATTAAGAACAAAATTAATTCCTTCTGAATATAAAATGTACCAGGCACCCTTGAGAATCACTTTGACACACGCACATCTCAGCTCCAGCCTGGAGGAGGGGTGACAGTGGGTGATACCTGAGACATTTGGAGACCAGTAAGAGAAGAGGTCTCTAGAAACTTGAAGCACTTTGGGAGGAGGGCTGCTCCCTTGACAGCCAGAGTTGGATAGTGGGGAGACGAGTGGTTTCCCTTCCCCGGAGATCTTGAAATTAAGAAAAACTCTTCCCCACTAAGAACCTTGCAGGAAGGAGACCTTCTGACAAGAGCCAAAGGCTAGAGAAGGGGCAGGTAGGTGAGATCTCAGAGCTCACACAGAGTTGGGCACTTATTAGGGGTGAAAACCTACTCGTACTTTAATGAATGTGTAATTAGTCTGCATGTAAATGACAGGCCACAAGGAAAGGATGGGGAAGGAGATAAACATCCCATGGGCATGGGGACATAAGCCTGGGGCATAGAAATTAGGCTGCGAGTTCAGGGCTTGGGGTGCCATCTGGTGGCTTAGGTAAAGACATTGAATAGTCACTTTGGGTGAGTCTTGTCTTGTCTGCTCCCTTTAGCTACCTACCTGGCTTTCTATCATTTACAGATGAGAAAACTCAGGCTAACAAAGATATCATAAAAGAGGGGAAAGGACCCACATGTACAAAAAATATTTATGGCAGCCCTTTTTGTAGTGGCAAGGGACTGGAAACTGAGTGGATCCATCAGTTGGGGAATGGCTAAATAAGTTATGGTATAGGATTATTATGAAATATTAATGTTCTATAAGAAATGATGAGCAGGCTGATATCAGAAAAACCTGGAAAGATTTACATGAACTGATGCTGAGTGAAGTGAGCAGAACCAAGAGAATACTGTATACAATAACAGCAAGATTATATAGTGATCAGCTATGATAGACTTAGCTCTTCTCAGCAATACAGTGATTCAAGGCAATTCCAATAGACTTGGGATAGAAAATGCCATCCCAGAGAGAGAACTATAGAGACTAAACATGGATCAAAGCATGATGTTTTCACCTTTTGTTGCTTTTTGTTTGCTTGTTTTTTTTTCTTTCTCATTTCTTCCCCTTTTGATCTGATTTTTCTTATGCAGCATGACAAATATGGAAATATATGTAGAAGAATTGCAGATGTTTAACCTATATCAGATTGCTTGCTGTCTTGGGGAGGAAAAGGGAAGAGAGGGGAGGAGAGAGAGAAAAAAATTAGAATAAAAGGTTTTGCAAAGGAGAATGCTGAAAACTATCTTTGCATGTATTTGGAAAAATAAAATATTATTAAATCTGAAAAAAGAAAAGAAAAGAAAACTGAAGCTAAGATAGGTTAAGTGCTTTCTTACCAACTTCAAACTTATCTTGGATGTCAGCTATCTCTGAGTCATTGTTGCTCTCTCTTTTCTGGTCCAAAGGATATTTTCCATTTCAGAGAAAACAGAAGCAATGCAGGTGACTGGCTTGGCTGTCTTCTCTGGGTTATTGGTTACCATCCATCCACCCCAACCTGTGGCCCTAGCCCTTCCTTAAACCTCTTTTCTCCAGTGTGTTTCTAAAACCGTTGCCTTTCAGTAATGTTCAACTTTCTACCCTGATAGAAAAATGCCATCTGTACCCAAAGAGAGAACTATGGAGACTGAATGTGGATCAAAGCATACTATTTTCATCTCTTTTTTTGGTTTGCTTTTTTTTTTCTCATGGTTTCCCCTTTTTGTTCTGATTTTCTTTCACAGCATGATAGATATGGAAATATGTTTTAAATGCCTGCACATAAATAACCTATATCAGATTGCTTGCTGTCTTGGGGAAAGGAGAGGTAAGGAAGGGAGGCAGAAAAAATTTGGAACTCAAAATCTTACAAAAATGAATGTTGAAAACTATCTCTACTTGTAATTGAAAAAATAATTTACTATTGAATTTTTTTTAAAAAAAAGCTTTCTATTTGGTTTCAACTAATTTGGAACTCCATCATCTCAACTTTGGCTTCATAGTGCTTTGTCACACTCTAGTACTCAGCATCCATCACCTGCTGTTGCTTCTATCTTCAATTCATGTCTTTTTTTTCTTTTCTTTCTTTCTTTCTTTTTTTTCTTTTTTCCCTTTTCTTTTCTTTTCTTTTTTTTTTTTTTTTGCTGAGGCAATTGGGATTAAGTTACTTGCTCAGGGTCACACACAATTCATGTCTTTTTAAAATTAATTAGGTGGTGCAATGGATAGAGCACTGACCTTGGAATCAGGAGAATCTGAGTTCAAATTTGGCCTTACGTATTCACTAACTGCATTACCCTGGGCAAGTCACTTAACCCTGATTATCTCCAAAAAAGGAGAAGAAAAAAATATGTATTAGCAGTGAGCCAAGATGGCAGAATGGCAAGAAGAAATAGAGAACTCTGCTTTTCCCCACCACTACTACCAAAAAAAAAAATCTAGAAAATGCACTGGACCAAATCCTATTGGGAAATCCAAGAAAAAAGCATTGTGAGTTATTTCCCCAGCCACGGTCAATCTAGGGAGAGGTTTGAAGACTCAGGGCTGGTGGGTCTGGCCAGAACAGTGCTTGGAGCATTCCAGGTCAGGGAGAAACTGTACACCTGGGCAAGAAATGGTCCTAGATGCATCATAGAAGAAGGAAAAAGTCTGCCAAATGGCAGCTCGGTTGTTTACTACCTCATTCTGTGTCATGGATCCAGGACTGACTGTGGAGGAGACCTGAGTTTCAAGGTACTATCGTAGGATAACAAGTGGGAGAGGATTCTGAGCTGGAAAAAATTCAAAAGTAAGGAACAGCTGGGTGGCTCAGATATCAAGAGCAGAGTGGAGTCTCAGTTCCCATTCCAAGCCCCATCTGAAACCTGCAAAGAAATAACAAGGGCAGGAATCCTAGACCAAGAGGAAGCCTACATTTCTGTCCTTCTGAAATGGTAGAACTTTCCAGATGACTACCAATAGCTAAGTCCAGCAGCAGTCTACTGGAACTCCAAATAGGGTAAGCCCAAATGTCTGTTGCTCAGACTGAAGCCCAGGTCAGAAATTTGCCAAGGACATACTAATAAGACAGCAGCTGCAGCAAGGCTAGCCCAGACATCCCCTCTAGATGAACAAAGACCCTGTCCCTAAAATAAAATCTGAAATCAAGAAGTAGACTGGTAAAATAAGCAAGCAAAAATTAAAAAAAAAAACTATTATGGTGACAGAGGAAAAAAATAACTCCAAAAGAGCCACGAGAAAAGTCTCAAAGAAAAACATGGTTTGGGCATAAATTAAGCTTGAATTCATGGAAGATCAATAACAAAAGTTTCTAAAAATTATGTAATTGTATCAATAGAGGCAAAAAAAAGGATTTTGATAAAATACAACATTCATTTCCATTAAATCACTTGAAAATAGAGGTATAACCCAGAGAGAGAGATATGAGATATGGACTACAACATGTCATTTTCATGCTCTCTATCAATGATTGCTTCTTTGCTTGTTTCCTTATTTTTTTTTTTTGTTCATGTATTTTTATTTATTTTTTGTTCATGTAGATATGGCTGTTCTTGCACAGCAAGATAAGTATGAAAATATGTATACAGCTAGGTGACTTGTCAAGTATTTTAATATTATTAACATGTAATAGACTTCCTGCCATCTAGGGGAGGGGAGGGAACTAGGGGGGAAAATTTGTAATGGAAAGCTTTGTAAGGGTCAGTGTTGAAGAACTAGCCATACAAATGTTATGCAAATAAAAAGCTTTAATAAAAAAAAAGAAAGAAAGAAAATAGAGGTATCAATGGATTTTTTCTTAAATTAATATTTTAAAAAAGCATTTGTGATAAAACCATTAGGAAACATTATTTGCCATGAGGATAAGCCAGAAGCCTTCCCAGTGAGATCAGGTGTGTTACCCACTATCACCAATATTAACCATTATTGTATTAGAAATCCTAAGAATAGCAATGAAAGAAGAAAAAGAAATAGAAGGAATCAGAGTAGGGAATGAGGTAACAAAATTATCTTTTTTTGCAGATGATATAATGATGTGCTTGGAAATCTCAAAGATTCAATTAAAAAGTTAATTGAGGGGCAGCTAGGTGGCGCAGTAGATAGAGTATCAGCCCTGAAGTCAGGAAGACCTGAATCCAAATCTGGTCTCAGACACTTAACATTCCCTAGCTGTGTGACCCTGGGGAAGTCACTTAACCTCAATTGCCTCAGCAAAAAGAAAAAAAAAAATTGAAACAATAATCTTAGCAAAGTAACAGGATATAAAGTAAATCCATAAAAAAATCAGCATTCCTATAGATCACAAACAAAACCTTGCAAGAAGAGATAATAAGAATCATCTCTCTAGACAGTATAAAATACCTGGAAGACACCTACCAAAATAAATCCAAGAACTATGTAAACAAACTTTTTTTTTAACTTTTTGTACAAATAAAATCAGATCTAAATAGAGAAATATTGTTTGTGTGTAAGCAACGCCAATGTAATAAAAATAACATGCGACCAACTCATTTATATACCATCTCAATTAAATGACCAAAAAAGTATTTCTCTGAATTAGAAAAGATTAAAACAAAATTCAATCAGAATTACAGAAAGTCAAGACTATCAAGGGAATTAATGAAAAAATATGTAAAGAAAGGAGATTTTGCAGTATGAGCTCTTAAACTATAACATGAAGGAGTAATTATCAAAACTGTCTGGCACTGGCTAAGAAATAGAAAAGCAGATCAATGGAACAGAGTAGACATGCAATTTACAGCAGTTAATAAATACAATAATCTTGTATTTGACAAATAGAAAGACAAGATTTAGGAATAAAAAAATCATTATTTGATAAAAAAAAATTGTTAAGAAAACTGAAAAGCAATAAGGCAGAAACTAAGGCATACACCAATATCTTACACCATTTACCAAGATGAGATAAAAACAGATACATCATCCAAATGTAAAGATATTACAAGAAAGCATGAAGAATATGGAATATTTGACTTATGGAGAGGTGAACAATTTGTGAATAAACAAGAGATAGAGATCAGAGTGAGGTTTAAAATGGATAATTTCACTTAAATTAAAAAGGTTTCAATAAAACAAATGTACCTAAGATCAATAGGAAAGCAGAAAATTGGGGGGGGGGGAGGGACTTTATAGTTTCTCAGATAAAGTCTTTCAAATAGATAAAGAAATTTGAAAAACATTCAAAAATGAAAAATAAATAAAATTTTAAAAGAACTTTGTAAATTCTATGAGAATATGAGTCATTCCCCAATTGATAAATGGTCAAAGTATATGAACAGACAGTTTTCCAATGAAGAAATCAAAACAATTTATAGTCACATGAAAAAGTGTCCTAAATCATTATTGATCAGAGAATTGCAAATGAAAACAACCTTGAGGTATCATTTGACATCCATCAAATTAGCTAAAATGATAGAAGGGAAAAGTAACAATTGTTGGAGGGGAAAATTGAGACACATTCATCGTTGGTGGAATTGTGGATTCACCCAACCATTTTGGAGAGCAATCTAGAATTATGTCCAATGCCTCTACCCTTTGATCCAACGATCTTACTAATAGATCTAAAATATGTTCTAAAATATTTATCAAAGCTCTCCTTGTGATGGCACGGAACTGGAAATTGCAAAGGTGCCTGTCAATTGGGAAATGGTTGAACAAGTTGTGGTATATTATGATGGAAAACAACTTTATAAAAATTGATGAGCTTGATGATTTTAGAAAAACTTGGAAAGACGTATGAAATAATGAAGAGTGAAATGAGCAGAATAAGAGAACATTGTCTACAACTCAGGTTCTTTAACTGTGGTTCACAACCCCATATGGGGTCTCAGAACTGAATGTGGGAGTTGCAAAATTATGATTTATTATCAGTAAATGTCTTGTTTGTATACCTATTTTACATACTTATATAACTGAGATCACATAAAAATTTCTCAAGCAAAAAGGTGTTGTAAGTGGAAAAAATTTGAGAATCCCTGATATACAGTAATAACAATATTGTTTTAAGAATAACTTTGAATGAAATAGTCATTTTGACTATTATGAAAGCCCAAATTAATTACAAGGGATATATAAAGAAAGATGCTATATACATCCAAAGAAAGAGTTGATAAATAGAAGTATGTATAGAATGATTTTACAGATATATAGATATCTGTGTCTACTGGTAGTGTCTCTAGGGTGAGGGAGAAGAAAGGGGGGAAAAGGTAAAAAAAAGAGAAATTTACACAATAACTATTATATATTTTAAAAGAATCACAAGTTGTGCCTAATAGATTTGCAGTTCCATGTTTTCTTTTCTATTTATTTCCATCTTTTCTAATTATCCTATATCATAATTTTTAAAATATTATATATATAATAAAATTATAAAAATGCTTGTTTTATTCCATAAATAAAAAATAATTCATGGAAAAAAGGAAACGAGATTTTTTTCTTTGAATTTTATCCAGATAAGTTTTAATGAGCTGCTCTACAATTTAGTGCACATTCAACATGGTGTGTATGTGATTTACATGATCCACTATGGCACTTTTTTTTTTTTTTTGCTGAGGCAATTGGGGTTGAGTGACTTGTTCAGGGTCACACAGCTGTGTTAAGTGTTTGAGGTCAAATTTGAACTCAGGTCCTCCTGACTTCAGAGCTGGTGCTCTACCCACTGCACCACCTAGCTCCTTCTTTTTGCACCAGCCAAAGATTCCACTAGAATTGAGGCAGAGAAAACTTAGCCTAGACTGAAATCCTCCCCCCAATCCCATATTCTTTTTCTCTGCTGGAAGGAAATGTGCCAGATTGATGACTGCTTAGTACCAGCCCTCACACTTAAGAAATGCTTGTTGACTATTAAACTAAATTTCTTGACATTGATTGATCCCTAAAGACTTCCTGACACACAAAACTCATTAAGAAACAAAGCTTGCCTGCTCCCTTAGGGAGCTGCCATTCATGGACTCCATAACTTCTCCCAAATCCTAGCTGCCCTTGAGCCCAAGAGCAGGATCTGGCTTCCCATGCCAACAACCACTTCCTACCTGTATGACCTTAGATAGTACCATTCCCTTTCCCAAACCTCAGTTTTCTTCTCTGTGAAATAATTGGTTTGGTTTAGATGAGCCCTAAATGATGGGCACTGCCAAGGGCAGGAACTGACTTTTGTCAATACTGTACAGTGTCTGGCTGCCCATGGTCAGTCCCTGGACAGCATTAAAGAAAAGGGGAACTGATTGGAAGTCCAAAGAAAACCACTCAGAACCTCAGGAGCAAAGAGAGACCCTGCAGGAAGCAGGCTCCTCTCCCAGACTTCTGGGATATTCATCTAAATCCCTGTCCCATCAGCCAGGCTCCTCAAGGTCTCTTTCTTCCCGTTAGTCCATATATCTTGGGGCTCTAAAATCCCCAGAGTTTCTCAACTGGCTGCCTCCCCTTTCCCAGCCTCTACTCTTCTTACTGCCAAACTTGGGGTGCCAGGTCCCAGCTCTGGTCCTGAGGCCCCGTTGCTGGAAATGTTGAGTTGGAAGCAGACAGCTGCTCTCTGAGATTGAGGGAGAAAAGAAGGGGGCTGTAGGAGGGGACTGCGAGTGGAGAATGTCCCAGAAGGAGGTCTTGGACCTCAGGATTTCACTCCTAGTAATTCTCCAGAGACGGTAAAGAGAACGATACCATTCTTTATTTCTTAGCAAAAGTGTGAAAAGTCTGCAGGTTTGGTTGGAGGGCTGAACCATTGATGGTGACATTGATAGTGAGAATGGAAGCCGGAAAGGGATGGGTACCTGCTGATCGGCAATGATGCTGTGACAGGGATGGAGTTTGCAAAGGGATATAGAGATAATGAAGACTCCTGTTACTGAGATGGAGAGGCCAGCTGAGGGGGTAGCCAGTGCCCTCACAGGTGGTCTCTGGGCTGATAATCCCTCCTTCTGAGAAATGGGGAGAAAGGAGCCTGAAGACAGGTTGGTGTGTATGAGGGAAGGGGCTGGCTGCCTCTGGTGAGGCAAGTGAGCTCCATGAGGACCAAGAAGTCTGGGCTCAGTCCCAAGCAGAGACCTTCACCAACAGAGGATCCCGGGACAATATTTGTCAATGAGGCTCTGGTAGTACGGCCGAAGCTTGGACACGTCTGGCAGGTCCTCTGACTTGGTGTAGAGATCAAACTTACTGTAAGAGGGACAGAGAGAGGGGCGGTGAGCATGAGCACATTCCCCCTCACCCGCTGGGATCTCTCAGCCTTGGCTTCCGTCCCATTTAGTTTAGTCCAGCTAAACTTGACTGAGACATTAATGGCTGATCATGGCTGCAGGGGTCCTTCCTCCCGACTGTACTTCCTCCATTCCTGACCCAGGGATCCTGCCACACAAACAATCGTTCCATAAATGAATGAATGGGTGAGAGCAGGGGCCTGTGGTGCCCTCAGCTCCCTGGCATGAGTCCTTGGGAAGACTCTCAGACTGTGACTGGCAGCCCCAGGGGCAGAGAGGGATCTGGGCTAGGTCAGAGAAGGAGCACCCATGCTCTGCCCTTCTGACTGCCTCTGTCTCCCATGTCTTCTGTACTTTTCGACTGCTCAGGCCTGGTGGAAAGGTCTTGGTGCTACCCTGCATTGGGACATTGGCCATTGGACACATGGGCTGTCTCCCTGCTTGCCCCAGATCACACCCCTTGTAAGTGGCTGGGATGCAGGGCTCTGGACTTCAAGGTCAGGCCTCTCTCCTGGGCTCACACTACCATCCTTCCAACTAGAATGGAAGCCCCTGAAGGCAGAACCTGTACCGTTCTTCATATCTGCATCCCCAGTACTCAGAGAGATGGCCTGGACGCTGTAGGCAATTGTACATATTTATAGAAGAGTGGGTCCTGGGCTAGGGTAGGGGAAGAATGGAACCCAGAACCCCAGGTTACTGAGGAACCCCCAACCTGACCCAGACTCACTCTGCTGCTTCTTCTCGCTAAAGTCGAGATAGGAGGCTCCTCCCCCACATCCTACCCTAAGCAGGACATCAGGGGTGTCCTCTGAGCAACCTGGGGGGCAATGGGAGGGGAGCCAGAGCTGAGTCCCCATCCGCAGCTCTTACTTGAACTCTTGGACCCAGGGCAGCATGCTGAGATCATGGGGGCTGCAGAGGTGCCGGTAGTCACCACCCGTATGCCAAGGGTAGAAGGAATGGAAACGGATCATGTAGAAGGCCTAGAGGGAGACAGGGAGGAATTATGTCCCCCTGATTATTCATTTCCTCTCTAGTCCAGCCCCCTGAGGAAAGCCAGCCCCTGAGCTCATCAGGTAAGTTCCCTGGTTTCCAACCACTCTCAAGCCCTCCCTCAGGCCACTTTTGGGACCCGGCAACTGCCAAGTCCTTTCCAACTCCAGGTCTAGGTCCCCAGAAAGCCTAGGCCCAACAAGACCCAATCCTACAAGCCCATGGATCTCGCTTCTCAGAAGTGACTCCTTTGGCAGCTAAGAGCCTTGCAGCGTTAGCAACTGGAGGCTGGGGGTTGGACATTTTGGCCCCACTCACCTCAGGAGGCAGGGAGAATTTGTTGAACTTCATCATTTGATACATGTACTCTGTATAAGAAGACATGGTCACAAGCCGGGACTTCATCCCACAGACCATCAAAGACCTTCCCCTAACAGCCATCCCCCCAAGAGAGATCCCACAAGGCTCCATTCTACAGAACCTGTGACCCTTTTTCCCAGGAGCCCACAGACAGCAGTTGTGGCTCTGAGTTACAAAAGGGGAGTCGGGGTTCATTGTTTTCACTTTGGGGATCCCTACGCCTCCTCTGTGATCGTGGAAGGGAGGATTCTTCGGGAAGGGAGTCTTTAGGAGGACAGGGTGAGGAGCACTGGATAGAGGGGCAGAGGGGGGAAGGAGGAGGTAAGGGGAAAGATCTTACCATCATGGCCCCAGGACATCAGTACGTTCTCCAGGCCACAGTGTGGCTCATACATCCCATACTCGGTGCTGGAAAGAGTAGAGACTGTTAAGGGGGTTGGTGGGGAAGGGAGAAGGGCAAAGGCCTGGGGGAGGGGGAGTCTGCTTTGATTCAGGTGCAAAAGGAAAGATCTGGGGGGGGGACCCCCGGGGGGCGGGGTTTTCTGGAAAAGAGTGGTGGGAGAAGGGAAATGGGGTGGAGTTATCTTTATTTACATATATATATATTTATTTATATATAAAATCATAAAGTAATATAAGCCAAAATTTGTGTATGTGTGTATGTGTGTTGTGGGGGGGGGAGCTCTTTACATAAGAGATCTGGTGGTAGGGACTCCCTGCATGAAAGATCTTTAGGAGGGACTGGGAAAGGGATCTCTGGGGTTGGTGGGGAGGGGAGGAACCTGCCAGGGGCTTATCTAACTGGGGAGATCTCTGGGGTAGGGGGGAGGGTCACCAGTATCGAGGGTCCTTGATGTCAGGATTGTCCTGAAAAGTTGAATCCCAAAAGACCACAGATTTTTGGGGGCGGCAACCAACAGGAAAAGTGTCTCCAACAACTGACCACTGGATGTGGGAGGCAGCAGAGTCATAGACTTGTGGTCACAGCTCATGGAACCCCCAGAATGGCTCAGAGCCAAGAGCTCCCGGCCCAGGTCCCTTGAACCCATGGCTCAAAATCCACCCTGGCAGTGACCAAAGCTCAGCTTGGAGTTTCCTCCTAGTCAAAAGCCTTAAAATCTAGAACTCAGAACCCAGAATCAGTGCAACCTCTAACCCCAAACTCAGAATCCTTAAACTCTAGATCAGAATCTAGAACCCAGAACCCAGTCCCAGTTGAAGTTCTAACCTCAAACTCAGAATTCTTAAACCACAGCTCAGAACCCAGAGCCCAGAACCAGTGCAATTTCTAACCCCAAACTCAGAATCCTTAAACCATAGATCAGAATCAAAAACCTAGAACCCAGAGCCCAGATCCAATCCAGCCTCTAACCCTAGCCCCAGAATCCCTAAACCATTGATCAGAACCCAGAGCCCAGAAGGCAGTAGCAGAGCTGGCCTCGGTCATCTCAGTTGTCCCTTCTTACCTGAGGCTCTCCAGCCATAACAAGGATTTTCCCCAGATCATGCAGCAATCCCACCAGGTGGAACCAGTCTAAGGAGGAAGGACAAGGACAGTTGCTGGGGAAGAGACTTCTGAGAAGGTGGAGGGGAGGGGAGGAGGTAACTGCAATGGCAGCTCTTGGCCTGGGAGGACAGAGGGGTGCCCTACTGTGCGCTTCTAGCACCCCCAAGTGCAGGAACTCATTGTGGTCCATGGTTGGATCTCCCTAGAACCTCTTCAGCACCATACACAGAGGGACCTCCAGAAATGTCAGTCAAATGAGTTGTACCCATTCTACAAAGGAGGAAGCAGATAGTTCAATCCACCTAGCATTTATCTGAGCTCTCCTATGTAGGATCTCAAAGCACCAGACTAGAGATGCAAAGCAAAGTGAAAAACAAGCCCTGCCCTCCAGGAGTTTACTTTCTCCTGGAAAGGAACTTCCTATACAGAGTTAAACATATGCCAATTTGAGGAGGGAAAGACCACTTACAGCTGAAGAGATCAGGGAAGTTTCCATAGGAAGTCGAACCTAAGCAGAACTTTCTGTGACCAGCAGTCTGAGGGGGCAGCTAGGGGCTCCTAGAGTCACTTTTTCTCATTTTCCTGACTTCGACTCATTTTCCTGAGTTCCATTTCAGCCTCAGACACTAGCTGTGTGATCCTAGGCAAGTCACTTCACCCCGTTTACCTCAGTTTCCTCATCTGTAAAATGGACTGGAGAAGGAAATGGTAAACCACTCCAGTATCTCTGCCAAAAAAAACCCCAAACGGGGTCACAGAATCAGACACAATTGAAAGAACTGAACAATAACAACAATGGATTCTGAAAGACAGAAGACAGGGGAGAGGGTGTAACAGGAATGGGAACTACAGATTTCCAAGGAGGCCAATCAGGGCACAGCAGAGAACGTGTGAAGGGACATAATGGGGACTGCCTGGAGAGACAGACTGGGGACCAAATCTGAGGCCACAAGAAACATTACACTGGGTGTCCACTCTCCTGCTCCAACCAGAGAGAGAGAGAGAGAGATGGAGAACTCCTTGCAGGGGATCAGGAGCCTGGACCCAAGGTCTGATTTTCCCTCTAACCTCCTGTTTGCCACTTGTAAAGGAGATTGGACCCTTGCACCCTCTCTGTGGCTCCTCCCATTCCAGTGTTCTAGGATTCTTCCTCTTCTTTCTCCTCTTCTTCTTCTCTTAACTTTTCTTCTTTTTCTTCTTCTCCTTCTCCTTCTTCCTTTTTTTCTTCTTCCTTTTCTTCTTCTTCTTCCTTTTCTTCTTCTTTTCTTCTCTTTCCCCTTCCTCTTCCTCTTCTTTTTTTTTTCTTCTCCTCCTCCTCCTTCTTCCATAAAGAAAATCCTCTTCTATGTAACATTGGCCTCCAGAGCCCCTTCCATAGAGATTAGGGATACTCTTATTGTCTCCTTAGGAGGGATGAGGATCTTAACTATCAGTGGTGAGAGGTGTACAGGAGGTACAGAAAGAGCTAAGAGATTTTTTGAGAGACTGAGGGAGACAACCATTAAAGAAAAATATGCCATGGATTGTGCAAGGTTCTAGGGGGATTTAGAGGAAGGAGAGAGCGTTTCTCTGAGGTTGCAATCAGGGAAGGTTTCATGTAAGATATTGCCTTGACAATGAGCTAGAACCACTGATTCAGAATCACGGAACCCCAGGAGTGAAAGAGGCCATAGTCACATCTAGTCAGACCTTTAACTGAGCAGAAATCCCTTCTACAGCATCTTGGAGCTGTTTTCATCCAGACTTCCAGGGGAAGAACTCTCCTGCACCCCAAGGCAGTCGATTCTCCCTGGAGATCACTGGTTGTTAGAGTGTTTCTTGCTCCAAGTCTGAACAGGTCTCTCTGTAAAGCTCCAAGGCTGTTTCTGGTTTTGCTCCTTGGGGTCAAGCAGAATGTAGAGAAGCCCTCCTCCCCAGGGCTGCTTTCCAGATATTTGAAATCAGCTATCTTATTCTCCCTTCTTCTCTCCAGGCTAAAGACCCTTCAGTTCCACCAATCATTCATCTATCAACCAGTTGATCTCCAGACCCCTTGTTACTTTCTGTTTTCATCACAGAAGCAAACTAATAAGGTGGCAAGTGTTGGATCTACAGATCTGAAATGGAATCCTATTTCTCATACTGACTAGCTGTGTATGAGCCAGCACCGCTCCATTAACTCCATGAAGACTCAGTGTCCTGATCTGTAAAAAGGGGGAAATGTTGGGGTTTGCATTCTCTCCCTGATGTGCGGAAAGGGCTTTGCAAAGCATATAGCAGTAGAAATATGTCAGTATTGCTTTAATTATCCTGGTCTCCCTTCTCTCAAGGTCCCTTTCTAAATTACTTCACCTGTAGTCCTTCCACCTGGTACTGATCTCCATATCTGGGAAAGAATAGGGGATTTGAAGTAACTCTTAAGGATGTATGTTCCTGGAGGGCAGGAATTATTTCCTCTCTGGCACTTGCTTGATCTCCAGTGCCCTACAGCTTAATTAATTTTTGTTGGAGGGAAAAAGAATTTCTTCCTAAATGTGGGACCCGGATCTGGACTCGGTACCCAGGATGCTCTCTGATGGAAGCAAACGATCATCACCTCGCTTATTCTGGATCTAGTGCCCCAGAAGAGATATGACCACTCTCTGTCCTCGATTTAATATGGGCCAGCAGAAGGCTGGTTTTCCCTCCCCAGCAAGTGCTTGAAGAACCCTCTCCCCTCCTACTCAGGATCCTGGCAGCTATAGCAGGTTGAGCAGCAGGATCCCTCCTTCCTCAGGTCCAGGGGCTTAGGACAAGCTGGTTTCAGGCCTTGGATTCACCAAGGATGTCAGAAAAACTTTCAAATACTCAAAGTGGGACCTCAGGAGGTAGTGAGCTTCCTGTCACTGGACAGCTTCAAGCAGAGGCTGAACGTCTGCTTGAAGGGTGTGCTGTGAAGGGAATTACTGCTTAAGTATAGAATTGAGGTTCTAGTTCTGTGAATGAATACAGTAGAGGAATAATTGAATGGGGACATAATAAAATAATAATAATCTTTTTTTTTTTTTTTTTTTTGCTGAGGCAATTGGGGTTAAGTGACTGGCCCAGGGTCACACAGCTAGGAGGTGTTAAGTGTCTGACCCCAGATTTGAACTCAGGTCTTCCTGACTCAGGGCCGGTGCTCTATCCACTGAGCCACCTAGCTGCCCCAATAATAATCTTTTCAATTGTAAAAAGCCCCACCTGGGCAATAATTCATCAAACACCGAATATCAAAGATTAATTACACTGGAAATCATAATCAGAACAATAGAAAGTTAATCACAATCCAGTGAAATAGTGATTTTCAAATGAATGAGTATATTAAATAAATAATTGGGTGGAGAGGTTCATTCTGAGAATGACCTACAGTGATATGGTGCCTTAAGGGAAAATGATTCCATGAACTTCACCCTTCATTCTCTGACCACAGAGACCTGGACTGCTCCTAGATTTGGGGTTTGGAGAGCTATGACTCACACATCCTGTGGTCTTGGGTTTTTCCCTCTGCCTTTCTGTGACTGGGCTGGTTTCCTTCTTCCCTTCCTCCCCAGAAGGGGGCTACAATTGTAATCTCCACCTGTAATCCACGGCCTGGGGAAAAGGATGTTCCTTCTTGTTCTGAACCTAGGGATTCCCTGAGTCTGACCCTCCATGTTCCCTTAATTGTTATCTATTCTGCCTGACTCCCATCATCCCTTATTCCCTGATTCCCTGGCTCAGGTGAGAAGGGGACCTTCTCTAGTAGAGAAAATGTGACCTCTGATCTCCTCAATCCAGGGAAGGACTGAAAGAGGCTTAAACATGAAACAAGATCAGAGTGTGGGGGAGCCATGGAGATGATCCAGTCCAAATCCTGATTATACAGAGGGAGAAACTAAGGCCAAATGAGGGAACCAACAGCAGGGTCTGGGACTCTCAGGACCAGATGGATCTCTCTGCCACCTGCCATGTAAGACTGGTGCTCCAGGTGTGTCTGTCCTAGGGAGGGCACAAGGAGAGAGCTGAGAGATGACCCCTTGGGGAATAGGGACTAGAACCACTGGGAAACATAAGATACCCTTGTCAGGGTGAGCCTTTCGGATGCCCTCGGCCGTCTGAAAGGCATGGAATGAATTGGGAAAGTCCACGTCGGGGTCGGACTCATCCACCAGCCCATCCAGCAGATCCACAGCTTCCATCACAGTCATCTTTTTGTAGGAGAATCCACCAAATTCCACGTGCTGGAGATAAGAACCATAGTTTGGAACAAGGATCCATTATCTCCTAGAAATGGATCCAATGACCCCAAGGAAGCTATCACTCCTAAGTGATGAGCTCTATCACTCTCAGATCAGAAGCTCCATCACCCCCAACCAACAAGCTCCCCACGCCTAGGTCACAAGCTTCATTACCCCCCATATTACAAGCTCCAGCATCCTTAAGTCACAAGCTCCATCATCCTTAGGTCGCAAGCTCCATCATCTCTAGCTCATAAGCTCCATCACCCCGGGTTACAGATCCATCACCCCCAGGAAATAACCCAACACCGAAAGCATGAACCCATCACTGAGGATGGAGCACACCACTGTTGACACAGATCTGTCACCACAAGGCAAAGGACCCCTTCTCCCATCTCACCTTCTTCCTGACAAAGTCCACAGTTTGGTGGGTGTGCATGAGCTTGTAGGTGCTGTAGACTCGATCCAGGAGGGGTCCTGACTGCAAGTCCTAATTGGGTTAGTTTCCAGCTTCCCCCCCTCCCATCCCACTGATACCTCCTCATCCCTAACCCTCTGACCCTCTCTCTTCTAGCCCTTGGCCACCCACTCCCCCCAAACCCTTCCTTCTTCACTGGCCGCTGAAGTTGTTCTCTTCAGGATGGCCAGGACCAGGGATCGCTATCAGGGCCAAGCTGGCAGCTCTTACAGTGTAATTTCGGAAGTTCTCCTTGTCTTTGCCCTCATCGGGCTGGTAAATCTGAGAAGGGTCTGAACCCTATGGAGAAAAGGGGAGAAGAGGAGGTAAGTTGGCCAGTTTGGGAGAGCAGGGGAAGGAAGGCCTCGGGAGGGGCAGAAGAGGAAGCAGCCCACCAGCCCCAGAAGCATCAATGTCTGAGAGGGAGAAAACAACATAGTAACCCTGGGAGGGCTAGGACCACGGCCCTGGAAATGTCAGCCTTGGAAAACAGAGCCACACTCAGGCATGCTCCCCTGCTCACTGACACTCCTTCTAGACCCACCAGCCTGCTTCAAGTTCCCTCTCAGACACGCCTGGGCCCCAGGGGTTGGGGTGAGGGACCTCCTGGGAGCCAAGGGTCAGAGCAGAGAGCCCTCTCACTGTGAGGTGCATCCCTGCTTCTGGAGAAAACGAGACAAGACATCCTCAGTTCAATTGAGCCTGTGACCAAAGGGAGGAGAGCAACTGAGGACAAGAAGAAGGAGCAAAATTAACTCATTGGCCTCTCTCTCCTAGGAAGAAAAGGATCTAGAGGGACACCCAGGACTTGGAAGCCACAATTGCTATGAGATGTTTTAGTTGTTGTGCCTGTGTAAGCCTCAGTTTCCCCACTAATGAAATGATGAGAATGGCTCTGGTTCCCAGGATTGAGGGGGCAGATGATAATGCAGGTCTGGAGGGACCTGGAAGAAGCCAGTCTTTGGGTTCTGCTCCCTTCTACCTGAGTTTTTTAAACTAGGCTCTTGCTCTCTGCCCCAGCCTGCTTCCTCTCCTCTATTTGTCCCTTATCAGCCTATTTGGGTAGACCTTGGGGCTCTGTAGGGGAGTGGAGCTAGACAGTGAACACATTTCCCAAACCATATACCCAGCCCCTCTTTTCCCTCAAAGTTTTGGAAGCAGACTGGGGTGGGGGAGACACCCAAAACTCAGAACTCTGCAATAGCCTAGCAGGTGAAGAGGTACCCAAGAACTAATGACCCTGGAGCAGCCTGGAAAGGGGGTACCTAAGAGCTGTGGATTCTGGGAGCAATCTGAGCAGGGAAGACCCAGAGCTCAGGACCTTGAAGCAACTTAGAGAAGGGGGACAGCTAGTAGCATTTTGAAAGGCATTCAGAGAGACTCACCACGAGAACCTTCATCTTGACCACAGGCCTAATGGAGGACAGGATGGAAAGGGGGTGTGTGGCTTGTCACTTGTGGCTTGTGTGTGGTCTGTCTGAGCCCAGAGGGCTCTTATATATGCCCTTAGGTTACATAAACATCAGTGGAAGTGACCAGATCTAACTCAAGCTAGTTGGCCCTAGCTGAGAGGTAATTAGTGACCATTTAATCGGCTGACCTTGGCCTGCTCACTACTAGTTAATAAGTCAGAGTCTTTCCCCTTCCCCCTTCCCTGGAAGGCCCACTCTGACCTCTATTCCATAGACAACATCTTTAGAGAGAGAGCAGAATTGGGGGTTAAGATGGGGTGGGATGGGATTGGATAGAATGGGGATAGGAGAGGAATGGGTTCTCATGGAAGCCCCAAAGAAGAAAAGGAAGAGTGGGGTAACTCACTAGAAGTTGTTGGAAATCCTGCTTAGGAGCTTGAACCACCTCAGTTTCCAGTCAGAAATGTGTCAGTGGCCAGTCGGGCTGGAGAAACATTGCATCACGAGGGAAAATTGGGAAGACAACCGTAAATCAAACCAGGATCATTGGGGCCCACCCATACCCCAACCCTGCAGAGCTCTGACCAGGCACTGTGATGCTAGGGGAGGGGGCTACCAACAAGAATGATAAAGGACTGAGGAGTTTTCTCACATCTAGCAAGAGGAACTTTGGAGTGACATGTGTGGAAGAAAAACGCCCCACTCTGTGTTTTAGCCCCAATTATAAGAGATAATTTATGTATATATAAACATCTTTAGTTAGACATAGGTGCAGTGTGCCCTCCGCTAGGAAGAACATTTTCCCACTCCAGGCAATTTTCGCCTTACCATTTATAGTAATTTCAAAATAAAAGATGAAATCGAGCGATAAAGCAAAATCATAACCGAGTTTAAGTTTGGGATTTTTTATTTTGAAGGCAGTAGGAGTATTTTGAGAGTATGGTTCTGGACCTGGCTTTGAATCTCCGCCTTGCCTATATAACTTGGTAGAAAATCACTAAATATTTAAGAGTCTACATTTCCTCCTCTGCAAAAATGAGAGGGTTAGACTAGATGGACAAATCAAATACTGAGAGTCTGAGTCTTCCTATCCTTGATATAATCATCTGGTTTGAGGGAGAAGGAGATACTGTCATAATACATCCCAAAGGTCTAGATCTAGGAATCCTTTACTCCATTTGCCGATCAGAGCGGTAGTCATGTTAATGTCAGAAACTGAGGGAAAATATGTTCCTGAAAAGATTTACATGAACTGATGCTGAGTGAAGTGAGCAGAACCAGGAAAATATTATATACAGCAACAGCAAGATTATGTGATGATCAACTATGATAGACATACAAATATTTTAACAAAAACAACATGTATTGGACTACCTGTCATCTAGGGGAGGGGGTGGGGGGTAGGAGGGAAAAATTTGTAACAGAAAGCTTTGCAAGGGTCAATGTTGAAAAATTACCCATGCATATGTTTTGCAAATAAAAAGCTTTAACAAAAAACAAACAAAAAAAAAAAACTATGATAGACATAGCTCTTCTCAGGAACTTAATGATACAAGACAATTCCAATAAATTTGGGATGAAAAATGCCATCTGCCTCCAGAGAGAGAAACATGGAGACTGATGCAAATTGCAGCATAGTATTTTCCCCTTTTATTTCCTTCTGTATTTTTATTTTTATGGTTTTTCTCCTTTGTTCTGATTTTTCTCCCCCAACACGACTCATTTTTTAAAAATGAATGTATATGTATAATCTAAAAAAAATGTTTAAGGGAAAAAAAGAATGGAAAAATAAATAAATAATATCTTCCTGAAATTAACTATTCCCTCTTAAATCACTTTACTAAAGGGTTCCCCTTTCAGGATGATGAAATGTGAACCAAGAACTGCCTCTCTTAATTGGATTAGAGAAGACAACATCCCTACTTAACTTTGGTCACCATCTATAGCACCAGTCAGTCATTAGAGAAAGCTCTCTCTCTTTTCCTCTTCTCCTTTGTTCTTTACTCTTCTATTACTATCTCATTCTTCAGCTGTCTTGCATGAAGAGATGACTCTTGTGGCCAAGATAAACCTCTCTACATGTGTTAGTGATCCCATTCCATTCATCTTCTCCAGTAGATCGCCCACTTCTGTCAATTGTTAACATGTCTCAATACTTCTCCTCTCTCACTAAACTTTAATTTTCTCCCTAACCATTGGCTGCTTTCCTTTTGCCTACAAACATGTTTGTGCCTTTCTCATCCTCAAAATAAGAACAAAAACAAAAACAAAAACCCTCGCTTGATCCATCTATTCCCAACTGGCTATTGTCCCATATCTCTCCTTCCTTTCATGATTCTATGGGTGTTCCCGTGACTTTTCTCCCAATCTTTTAAATGCTCTGCTTAGAGTTGAATATGGTTTCCAACCTCATCATTCAACTGAAATTGCTCTTTCCAAAATTACCTGTGACTCTTTTTAAAATTTTATTAAAAGTTTTTTATTTACAAAAAATATGAGTGATTTTTCTACATTGACCTTTGCAAAAAACTTTTTTCCCCAAGTTTTTCCCCTCCTTCCTCCCACCCCCCACCCCTAGATGACAGGTAAGCTAATACATGCTAAATAGGATAAATTATATGACAAATCCAATATATGTATACATATCTATACAGTTATCTTACTGCACAAGAAACATCAGATCTAGAAAGAGAAGAAAAAAAAAACAACCTAAGAAGGAAAACAAAATGCAGGGAAATATTCACAAAAAGCATTAAAATGCTGTGTTGTGGTCCACACTCAGTTCCCTCAGGCCTCTCTCTGGATGTATATGACTATCTTCATCGCTGAACAATAGGAACTGGTTTGAATCACATCATTGTTGAAGAGAGCCATGTCCATCAGAATTGATCATCGTATAGTCTTGTTGCTGTGTATAATGTTCTCCTGGTTCTGCTGATTTCACTCAGCATCAGTTCATGACCCGTGACTCTTAAACACCAAAACCAATGGTCTCTTCTCAATTCACAACCTTCTTGATTTTTTCTATAGCCTTTAGCACTGCTGATCACCCTCTTCTCTCCAGATTTTCACAACACTGCTTCCTCTTAGTTCTCCTTCAAATTATCTGACTTCTCCCCTGTGTCCTTTGTAGGATCCTCATCCAGGTTATTCCTATTAAGAATGGGAGACCCCCAAGAAACTGGAAACTGAGTGGATGCCCATCAGTGGAGAATGACTGAATAAGTTATGGTCTATGAATGTTATGGAATATTATTGTTCTGTAAGAAATGACCAGCAGGATGATTTCAGAGAGGCCTGGAGAGACTGACATGAACTGATGCTGAGTGAAATGAGCAGAAGCAGGAGATCATTATACACAGCAACAAAATTATACAATGATCAATTCTGATGGACATGGCTTTTCTCAACAATGAGATGATTCAAACCAGTTCCAATGGTCTTATAATGAAGAGTCATTTGCACTCAGAGAGGACTATGGGAACTGGTTGTGGACCACAACATAGTATTTTCACTTTTTTGTTGTTATTTGCTTACATTCTGTTTTCCTTCTCATTTTTTTCCTTTTTGATCTGATATTTCTTGTGTAGCATGATAATTGTAGAAATGTGTAAAGAAGAATTGCATGATTAACATATATTGAATTACTTGTCATCTAGGGGAGGGGATGGGGGAAGGGAAGAAAAAAATTTGGAACACAGGGTTTTGTCAGGGTGAATGTTGAGAGTTATCTATGCATATATTTTGAAAATAAAAAGCTTTAATTAAAAAAAAAAGAATGGGAACCCCCAAAGGCTCTGTTCTGGGCTTTCTTCTCTTCTCCCTCTATATTCTTTCATTTAATGATCCCATCAAGGTATCATAGATCCATATTTATCTTTATGGTGATTCTCAGATCATCTTACCTAGCTATATCCAACCTCTTTGCTGATCTCCAACTGGATCTCTAATCTGGATATCCTGTAGGTACCATAAACCCAAACATTGTCTTTCTTCCAAAACCTACTCTTCCTAACTCCCCTATCAATCGAGGGCACCCATCTTCTTAGGCACCTAGACATCATTCTCAATTCCACATATCCAAACTGTTGCCAAAACTTGTTGATCTTACTTTTGTGATACCCCTCAAATACACCTCCTTCTCTCCTCTGACCCTGCCCCCACCCCAGTAGAGGTCTTTATCATCTCGTGTCTCAACTATGGCAATAACTGGTTGATGATCTCCCTGTCACAAGATCCCACTAAGATGTCAAAGTGATCTTAAATTAACTCAGATCTGACCATGTATGTCACCACTCTTCACTCCCACCTTCTCAATAAACTCCAGTAGTTCCCTGTTATCTCCAGGATCAAATATGAAATCTTCTACCCTTCCACCCTGCTCTTGTCATTCCTTGAACAAAAGCCAGTATCTCCCATTTCTGTGTATTTTCACTGGTTGTCCTATATATTTGGAGTATTCTCCCTCTTGATCTCTGCCTCCTGGCTTCCTTAGGATTTCAGCTAAAATTTCTACCTTCTATAAGAAACTTTACCAGGTCCCCTTAATATCAGTGTGTTTCTTCTGAGGTATCTCCAACTTACTGAGTACATAATTGCATGCTGTTTCTTCTATTAGAATGAATGCTCTTTGAGGGCAGGGACTAATTTGCCTTTTTTTTTTTTTGTTTGGTATCCCTAGTACTTAGCACAGTGGTTCACATGTAGCATGCACTTAATAAATGATTATTGATTGCTGATTGACTGCCATGGGGATTGGAGGTTCTTGGCAAAGCATGGAATATAACCAAAATATATTTACCTGGATCTTGTTCATTCAGTCAAGAAACATTCATACTGAAAACGTAAAAGAGAGAAAAACATTGCATTGAATGGATAAATCAGATTTCATAGAGAATATTACTCTTCAGCACGGGAGGTAGACAGGACTATATACATACACGTGTATATACATGTGACAAAGGCCTCGATGTGACATATCCAGACTAATAATAACTGTAACAATCAATATCAATTACTTTGTGTACATGATGACATTAAATCATGTGGTTCCAGTGGGAAACACATTAAACAATGTTTTCACCTTGAGGAACCTTTCTCTAATTGTATCCAAATGTCATTTGGGATTAGTGGGTGTAAACTTTTCAATCTACACCAGGGAAATTGAGAGGTGGAAGGCTTTGTTTTGAATTTGGAAGTCAAATTGAACCAAAGGGTGGAGGTGAAGTTAATAAATACTTTGCTGTCCTTCAAGCAAGATATGGCAAAGCTTAAGAAAGCAGAAAACAAACTTTGGATCAGTGGCTGGCACATGTTTGGAGCTTAATAAATGCTTGTTGGTGGACTGATCAAGCAATGGAAGAGAAATGATGGCCATATCTATCAAGAGAGTTACTGGCATCTTGAAATTGGAGCTCAATGGGAAGAATTCAGCACTTAGCACAGTGCTTGGCACATAGTGGGCACTTAATAAATATTTGTTGATTGATTTAAAACATAGCTGACACCTACATAATACTTGTTTTAGCATATACTTTCAGAACTGGAAAATGGATCATAACAGCTAAAAACTACTCAAACCATACAACATTGACAAAACACAGGGTCGATAACCCTGTCTAAGGTCAAAACAGAAAGATGAACAGCTCTTATTCAAAAAGGGAAAAAAAAGTCTTAGAGCACATGATAATCCAGGTTAAAAATTTTCAGAAATACTTCTGGAACAAGAGGCAGACAGATGGTGCAGTGGATAGAGTCACTTCTTGGAGTGAGGAAGCCCTGCGTTCCAATGCAGCTCTAGACACTCACTAGCTCCGTGACCAGAAAGCCATATGAATCTTTGTTTGCCTTAGGGCTTTGGGTTGTTATTGTTCAGTTGTGTGCAACTCTTTGTGACCCCGTTTGGGTTTTTCTTGGCAAAGCTACTGGAGTGGTTTGCCATTTCCTTCTCCAGTTCATTTTACAGATGAGGAAACTGAGGCACAAAATGAAGTGATTTGTCTTAGGTTCCTTACCTATAAAATGAGGTCAATAACAGCCCCTAGCTTGCAGAGCTGTTGTGAAGTTCAAATGAGATATTATCTGTGGAGAGTTTTGCTCATTTTAAAGAGCTCTATAAATGTTAGCTGTAATAACCACTTCACGCAATAGGGCAAAAGCTGGCCATAGAGACACATCATGGGATTAGTCAAATGTTCCTGAACTCGGTTTACCTCTGGACTTAGCCTATAAAATGGCTGAGCTCCAAGAGTGGAATCAGTAAGTTTCCCGTGGGCAGAAGCTCATCCTATGATACATTAGCAAAGAAATGTCAGACTTCTGAATGAATTGCCAGGATCTGTTTCCAGAAACGTTGGGGACTGTGATGATGACTTAGGAGGGGATCATCACCATCAGAAATTACAGCCGAGGTACCCTTCAGAGGCCAAACAATCTATTACAAGCATTTCATTAAGCACTTGCTGTGTTCCAGTCATGGCAACATGAATACTCACCTCTCTAGTTTTAATTCCTGAATTAGGGCTTTGTATCAGGGCCACGGACCATGCTTCCCAGAAGGGGCGGCCGGCCTTGCTCAGTCTTGTCCTTCGTGCTTGAAATTCCTGACCTTCCCTTTACCTCCTGAGATTAGATCCTCTAGATCTTGGAGATTCAGAGAACTGGATCTTCAGGGCCCTCTCTCTAGTATCTCAGGACCTGATCTGGAACTGTCCACTCTGAGTGCTTCAGCACTTCCAAATGTCCTACCTTGGAGTTTTTCCAGAGAAACCCTTCACTCTTGCTGCCTCAGAATAAAGAGACTAAGAGACTACATATCTGGATATGGGGTGCAATGCAGTGATGTCTATCACCCCCCTCAGGAAGCCATCTTGGCAGGAAGTCCTAGGGGATAAATTGGATGAAACAGCAAAGACCTTGTGTTGTAATGGGAAAGGCAACCGGGACATACATAAGTATATATAGAATAAATATAAACGGAAGTTATACGTGTGTGGCTGGTGCCTAAATATAGCCCCAAGTCAGCTCTCATGTGCATGGTGAGATATCTGATCTAAGGTCTAGCCCAGCCTGTCGCCAAGAGGAGGCTGCATTTTCTATCTTTGTAGGGAGTAGGAGGGAGGCCGTGGCTGGGCTGCCTCCTGTTCTCACCTACCTCCAAGAGGGTTATTTTGCTAGAATTATGTCTAGCTAGCACATCTCAAATTTGGGTAGTAAAAGAATATCAAGTAAGAATCATAGCAACAATAAAAACTAGCATTCATATTGCTCAGAGAATAAGCATGACCCCAAAGGAGAGATTAGAAGAAGACTCCTCCTTTGTTGTAAAGAGTTGGGGAGCAAAAGGGAAACAGGAGGAAGGGTGGTGTCCCAAGGGTGTGGAACATAGCATCTCAGATTTCTTCCATGTATCAGTGATTCTGCTGATTTTTGTTTTCTTTATTCCTTTAAAAAATATCCTTGGTGATTAAGTGCTGGCTCTTTGAGAGGAGGAGGGGGAGGGTTAATTTGGGTATTGAAAACTAGAACTAGAAAACTAGAAGACTGCAATAAAAATCAATTTTAATAATAGGATAAAGGTACTTTTGCTGATCACTTAGGGAGAGTAATAACACTTGGCTGACCTCCCAGCAAACACTACTTCTGCAGAAGATCCTCAGAAATAGCTGATAATCCTATTTATCAAAGTAAGTAGTAATCAAAATCAGACTGAGAAGTAAATGATCAAGATAACTACATTTCACTTCAACCAAGCAGGAAAAAGGTAGAAATGGGGAGGTCCCTCATAACTGTCTAGAGGATTTCAAGCACAGGAATTCACATGTTCTTATATCTATTCAGTGAGTCATGCTCACAGGTCCTAATCCTAGTGAATATTACATAAGAAGAATAAATTCAAACAATGACCATGAAAATAAGTTGGGATTATTCGAGGAAATGTAGAATATTCCTGAGAATTCAGCAGATAACTATAAGGGAACCAAAGTATTATCAGAGTCAACCAACAAGCATTTTTTAAGCACTTCCTGGCTGCCAAGTCACACTGAAAATGACAAAGAAAGGCAAAATAGTCTCTACCCTTCAAGAAGTCTACATGCTAGTATGTTTTAATGTTTAATTAATTTAATTTAACAAAATTTAATGACAGTATTTTAATGGATGTTGCTATGCAGAACATACGAATCTCCAAGGTACATGGAATGAAAAACTTTCAAAATATAGAGAACTAGCAGAAGAAATCCAAATCGTGTGCATACTGGATGAGGTACCTGTCATGCCCATGGTCCTATGTACCACTGGGCTTGTCCAGAGTAGTTTTTCGGTTTGTTTGGTTTCTCCCCCAGGCAATTGAGGTTAAGTGTCTTGCCCAGGATTACATAACTAGTAAGCAGTGTTTTTAGTCACATTTGAACTCACATCCTTCTGAATTCAAAACTGGTGCTCTACACATTGTGCCATCTAGCTGCCCCTAGAGGAGGTTTTCTTTTTATTATTATTATTATTAAAGCTTTTTATTTTCAAAATATATGCATAGACAGTTTTCAATATTCATTCTTGAAAAACTTATGCTCCAATTTTTCTTTCTCTCCCCCTTTCCCCTACCCCCTCCCCTAGATGGCAAGTAATCCAATATATGCTAAACATATGCAGTTCCCTAGAGGAGACTTTCAATGAATCCCCAGAAGACAAGTTTACACCCCACCATTTTTATTCAATTACAAAAGCAACCATTTTTCCACTTGTGCAATCAGTGCAGAATATTAAATATAATACTAAAATAATATGTATACAAAATAATAATGATATAGGATAGTGATTTGGCTCAAGACAGTTTATATCTAAATCCTATTGAAAAAGATGAAAAGGATGAGATGACCACAACAGTAATGATAGATACATCCTTGCTGAATTAAATTAAGATAACAGGCAAGTTTGCAGTTTGGTCTACTGCATCAGCCATCTGGGGATAAGGCAAAAAATAACAGATAACAAACTGGATAAATTAAAGATTCTAAAGATAAGGAGACCATAGTTGACCTCAAAGGTTATCACTGAGATTTAGGTACTTGAGAAGGGAATTTATGCTTGATGAAGGTAGACCTAGGAAGGAACAGATTAGATGAAAAGGAACATGAAGGTATCTTTTATCTTATTTTTATTTTATTTGGAGAAGCAGTTTATATTAAGACAACAGACTCATGGGAGAAAACTTAGGAAATGAACAGAACAAACATGTTGGAAAACATTTGTACAAAGGCCAATCAAAATAGAAACAAACAATCCCATAAAGTTTACTTGGGGTGAAAACCAAAAGGACAAATTAGATGAAAAGTTTGGGAAACCCCAAAAGCCTGCACAGAGGGGCAATATTTACCAAACTACAGTAATAGGGGTCTTCAATTATTTAGACATGTGGAGCTCTTTCTCTTTGCCAAAAGCAGAGTAGCAAAGAATTTCCTTACTTCTCTGGAATGACTTCAATCTTTAAAACACGAAGGAAACCTCAAGAGAAGCTGCTATTCTGGATGTGATTTGTCAGATCCGGTTGGTAAGGTACAAATTCTGGGAATCACAGGAACAAATGAGACCTCCATCATGGAAATTGTAATTAATAAAGAAGGAGAAATTAAGCAGAGTCTAATAGGAGGAAGTCTATTTAATTCTGCTTTGGGTATGCTGAATTTGAGAAACCTAGAGTACATCCTGCTTGAGATACTGAAATATCCCCTTAGACTTGAGGAGAATTTCAGAAAGGTCTGGTGAGATCCTACCCTTGGAAATTCTATAGCAGTCAATGGGAAATTCTCAAGAATGAAATTGCCAAAAAACAAACAAACAAACAAAAAATAAATAAATAAGGATCTATCTGTAAAGGACCCTGTGGGTATATAAATTGCTCACCAGTCAACTTTGATTTTTAGAATGGCATGTACTACAGACAGAATCAAGGGGAGGAAGGAAAAGATGAGTCAAAAATCATCACATGTTCTTACAAGAATGGCATTAGAAATGCTCCACCTCAGAAGGAACTGAAGCCTGTACAGAGAATGGAGGACAATAAAAAGGGACATCCCTCCCTCCCCACTCATTGGGTGAACTCCCCCACCGGATGACCATCCTAGGTTCAAGGTACTCTGTGGTTCCGCATCACTAAAATCACAGCTCACAAGTCCTCCTAATGTGTTTATCTTCAATAGCCAGAGGATGCAGTTAGTTCAAAGTTCAGAAAGACTTTTAATGAAATAGCACAGCAAAAAAAAAATAGGGACAAAATATTTTCCCCATAAATTTGGGGTGCAGTCTCCCATATACATATATATATATGCATGCAAATTGTGGGGATGTGGGGAACACACATGACTGGAATGGGTGCATGAAGGAGCCCACATTAAGAGAGCATGTGTGCTAGGGCACATTGATGGAGAGTCAACTCATCTTGCAGGGGTACCAGATGTCTACTAGTGATATCACCCCCCTGCTCCCATCTGTCATCTTTGCTCCCACAAGTTGCTCCACTGGATCAGGATTAGTTCTGGGTTGTTCCTTAGTTAATGTTACCCCTTCCAACTTTTGGTTTCTTGGCTCTAGCTCCCTCAAGGAAGAGCAAACCTTGCCATATTTTCTTAACTACATATACTTTCCCCAGCTCTTAAAAAAAAAAGCATATTTTCCCCTTTTTTCCCTTTTGATCCGATTTTTCTTGTGCAGCATAATGAATATGGAAATATGTTTAGAAAAATTGCACATGGTAACCTATATTAAATTGCTTGCTTTCTAGGGAGGGGGGAGGAGATGAGAGAGGGAAAAAAAATTAGAGCACAAGGTTTTGTAAAGGCAAATGCTGAAAACTTTTTTTTTGCATGTACTTGGAAAAATAAAAACCTATTCAAATTATAAAAAGTAAAAATAAAAAGCTACACACACACACAAATAAAAACCACAAAAAGTTCTTTACCTAGGACCCCAAACTGCCACCACCCTGGTGTAGGTCCTGATCATTTCATGTGTATATCCGGGCAATAATCACCCAACTTTCAATCTCTCACCAGTCCTGTCCATCCTCCATTCACCCATCTAAGAGATCTTCCCAAAGAACAGGTCTGTCCATGACACTCCCCAGCTCAATAAGCTGCAGAGCTCCCCACTATATCCAGAACCAAATATAAAAGCCATTCAATGTCTTTGTGAAGTCCCTGACAATTTGGACCCTCTGTTTTTTCCAATCTTAAATTTTACTCTCCTCCGTTCACTTAACTGTCCATCAACACTGGTCTCTCACACTAGACTCCATCTCCTATTTCCTTATCTTTCTATTGGATGCCTTCTTCTAGCTTCCTTTTAAGACTCAGTTTGAGTCTTTACTTCCACAAGATGCCTTTTTCTGATCAATCTCCCTCCTCCCCCCTCCCAGTCCCTTCCCCCTGTGATGATGATGATGATGATGATAACAGCTAGCATTGATATATATATATATATATATATATATATATACATATATATACAAATATATTTTATATCTTTATATAAGCACTTTGCAAAGTGCTTTAGAAATGTCTCATTTAGTCCTCCCAATAATCCTGGAGGGGGGAATAGGTTCTATTATAATCCCTATTTTGTCATAGTTGTTGAGTCCTTTTGGTTGTGTCTGACTATGACCTCATTTAGGGTTTTCTTGGCAAAGATCCTGGAGTAATTTGACCTTTTCTTCTCTAGCTCATTGTATAGATGAGGAAACTGAGGCAGGCATGGTGAAATGACTTGCCCAGGATTCCATAGCTAGCGAGTGTCTGAGGTTGGATTTGAACTCGGGATGAGTTTTCCTAACTCCAGTCCTGGCTCTCTATCCATTGCACCCCCCTAAACTGCCCTACTTTACTAATCAGATCATTGAAAGAGGAATTAAATGACTTGCCCAGAGTCACACAGCCAGGAAATGTCTCAAGTCACATTTAAACTCGGGTATTCCTGACTCTGAAGTCAGTGCTCTCTCTACGCACTGTACCAAACCCTAATTCTGATTACCTCCCATCTACCCTGTATATATCTTGTATATGTACAGCTGTTTATCTCTCCCATTAGAAGGGAAGCCCCAGGAGGGTGAAAACCTAATTTTTGTTTTTCTTTGTACCCCCAGAATGTAGTGGAGTACCTAGCAACTAGACTGACTTAGTCCTTCCTGATTTAATTCCTCCATACCCTCAAAGAGCTTTCACTTCCACAGAGGAGGCTTAGAGGCACTAGCTCCCTGAGCTTCTTAAAACATAGCCTGGGGTCGTCTCCATCCCCTTCTGCTGGAGGCCTTCCCTAGTTTTTGGGCTTCCCTTCGGGTAGATGACAGCCTCGGGCCTGGATCAGAAACCTCACCCTAATTTGTGGTGTTTATTCATAGACTTTCCATTTTTAATCTCTGAAGGCTAGGCTAGCCACCAGGTGACATTTATTTGTTTAATGATTATTAAATAGCTGTGGGTTTTGGGGTTTCCCAGTTTTCAAACCCTAAAGGTTCTTCTGTTCTTTCTCATAGGTGAGTAGTGAGGAAGACATTTCCAGGAGTCGGGTCATTGTTTCTATTGCTGGCCCAAACCTAGGAGAATCCAAAGGATTTATCTCACTGATCTCTTGGCAATTGCTGCCGTTGGTTTCCTTTTCCTCTCCAGGGTTAGAAGAGGGGGATTCAATTCCATTAAAAAAACCTTTATGTCTGCAGTCCATCCAACTAGTTCTAGAGTTGAGTTCAATTCATGGATGGCTGTCCAGATCGCTTTGTCCCCACTCAGTTCCAAAAACTAGTTTTGATCCAGGAAGGTGTGCATTATTTCACTGAACCTCAGAGTCAAAGATAGGAAGAGTTCTTTTAGAGACCTTTCAACCCACCAGCTCCAAACCATGCTGAATGGCTTCCCTTTTCCCCTTTCCCTTTCCAGAAGAAGTTTTGTCTACCCCCACTGGGATATAAATAACCTCTCCAGATCCAGCTCTTTTTATTGATGACTTCCTAACCCAGACTCCTCAGCTAGGCTCACTCGTGGCTTCTCACACTTTCTTGTTGAAGCGATGACTTCCACTTTCTTTAAATTAAAACCAATACAGGCAAGATTAGAAGGAAAGCAGAAAGCTGGGGGCGAGGGGAATTTACAGCCAACATTTCTGGTAAAGGTCTAATTTTTTTAACTATATAGAGAACTGACAGATTCACTTTCTCTCTTGCCCCTTTGAGGTTACTTTTTCCATCCCAGAGTCTGCCCTGCCCATTAGAATGTAACCCTACCTCTTTTCAACAATGAAATGATTCAGGCCAGCTCCAATGATCTTGTGATGATGAGAACCATCTACACCCAGAGAGAGTTCTGTGGGAACTAAGAATAGATTACAACAGAACATTTTCACTTCTTTTGTTGTGGTTAGCTTGAATTTGATTTTCTTTCTCATTTTATTTTTTTTTTACTTTTTGATCTGATTTTTCTTGTGCAGCAAGAGAATTGTATAAATATGTATGGATATATTGGATTTAACATAAAAAATAAAATGAGAAAAAAATGTAAGCCTACAAAGGGATAAAGACTGTCTATTTGTATTTGTATCTCCAGCATTTAACACAATGTTTGTGGGTATCAGACATAATTTGTGCTTAATAAATGCTTTGCCTATCTATCCATCCATCTAACTTCCTGTCCATCCATCATCCTCCACCCATTCATCCATCTATCCATCGATCAATCAATCAATACCCATCTATCCATCTAGCTATATATTCTTTCTATTCCTTTATCTATTCATCTATCTATTTCTCTATCTAAGCCATCAATCTATCTTGGGGAAAACAAGAGAACTTTTTTTAAATGTCTGCTTTTCAGGAGCATGATGCAATGGAATGATGACATTTCAGGGGCAAAAGACAGAGCTGTACAGTTATTTACATTTTAAAAATTTGTTTTCTACCATAGATCTGTTTCAAAATGTATCCCTTCCTTCCAACTAGAGAGGTTTTTCTTGCAACAAAGACTTAAAAAAAAAAAGAAAAGAAAAATAGCATTCAAACACCAAATACCATATTACCTGTGCCAGAAAGAGGGTTCTATTCCTCATTGGGCACTTCCTAATTTCCCACCTCAGCCATGAAGGGAGGGGCTGCTTGCTTCTTATATTGCTCCTGTTTTCTGAGGAAAACGATCTTTGGACTGGAAAGAACAGAACAAAAAAAAAAAATAGCTATTAGGGAGTTGATACTCAAGATAAGGAGGGAGATAGTAAGAGAGCACCTGCTTCCCTTAACATGTCCAAGTCACCAGGCCCCTGTTGTTGAACCACTGTTGATGACCTTTGAAAGACTGGAAAATGGAAGAGGTACCACAGGTCTGAAGAAGGGATGAAATGTTCCTATTTTCAAAGCAAGTGAAGGGAATAGAGTTTACAAATATAGGCCAGTGAGTCTGACCTCAATTCCTGGCAATATTCTAGAGAGTATTATTAGAGGGTTGGTTGTTAGCATTCCAAAAGGGGAACAGTTATTAATAAGAGACACACAGTGCCAGCTTAACCTCCTTTCCTTTGTTGAAAGGGTTACTAGACTGGTAAGTCAGAGAAATGCTGGAAATATAGTTTTCTTATTTTTTCACAAAGCATTTAATATTTTTTTCAGACTAGCCTTGTATGAGATGGAGAAATATGGGCTGTGGAAGATTCAGAACTGGTTGGTTAGTCATACTCAAAGAAATGATTCAATGTTAATTTAAAGGAAGGGCTCCAATGGAGTGTTCCAGGGATCTGGACTGGGCCGTGAGCTATTCAACATTTTAATCAATGACTTGGATGAGGGATATTGGATAGTATGCTGGTTAAGTTTATTGATGCTATCCAACAAGATAAGTGTGGAAATATGTATACATACATTCGACTTGTCAAGTATTTTAATATAATTAACATGTAGGGGACTTTCTGCCATCTAGGGGAGGGGAGGGGACTAGGAGGGAAAATTTGTAACGGAAAGCTTTGTAAGGGTCAATGTTGAAGAAATATCCATACATATGTTATGCAAATAAAAAGCTTTAAAAAAATTATAGATGCTATTTGAAGAGAAAACACTAGAGATCGAATGTGGATCAATGCACAGTATTTTCACCTTTTGTTGTTTGGTTGCTTTTTTTTTTTCTTTTTCCTGTTTTTTTTTTTTCTCTTTTGAGCTGATATTTCTTGTGCAGCATGACAAATATGGAAATACATTTAGAATAATTGCACGTTTAACCTATATGAAATATCAGATTACTATATCAGATTACTGGGGGGGGAAGAAAAGTTTGGAACACAAGGTTTTTCAAAGGTGAATGTTGAAAACTATTTTTGTATGTATTGGGGGAAATAAAATAATATTAAAAATTTGAGGATGCTACAAAGCAGGGAGTTAGTTAATACATTGGGAAATAACCGGGAATCAAAAAGATTTCAACCAGCCAGAACAAGGGACTGAATAAAATCAGAGGATATTCATTAGAGTTAACTGTGAGGTCTTATTCTTGAGCTTATTAAAACAATTAGCTCCTAAGATGGGAGAGGTGTAGGCTAGAAAGCAGGTCATCTGTAAATGGTGTGGGGTTTTTAGGGACTTCCAAGCTCCATAGGAACCAGCAATGTGATGTGGCCACTGTGTTGTATTAAAAATAGCAGAATTTGGGGAGAATAAGCAGAGTTTGGGGGGAATAAGGGTGTGATCATCCTTCTGTTTTTTGCTTTGACCAGCCCAAGTCAGTCAGGCTGCAAACATTTAGTAAGGGCTCACTTTGTGCCAGGCACTGTGCTAATTGATGGGGATACAAAGAAATGCAAAAGACAGACTGTTTTATACGTGATCCTGGGAATAATAGGGAGTTACTAGAGGTGACAAGGTGAGACCCGGGTTCTAGAAGATCCATCTGACAGCTGAGCCTGGAGTGGGGAGACTTGAGGGAGAGAGCCCAAACAGCAGTATTATTCAGTAGTCCAGGTCAGAGATGAGAAGGGTCTGGAGCAGATTTGGGGCAATGTCAGAGGAGAGAAGGAGCAGCGTTGGGGAGATAGAACTGCCAGGACCTGGCAACTCTTTGGATATGGGGGAGGGGTGAGAAAGAAGGAGAAGCTGGGGATGACACATCAGTTTTGAGCCTAGGTGATTTGGGAGGATTTGATAATAATAGGGAAGCTAGAAGGGGAGGGGGATAATGAGTATAGCTTGTGGGTATGTTGAATTTAAACTGTCTGTGAAACATTCACTTGGAACTGCTCAGCAAGCAGTTAAAGATGGAGAAGCTGGACAGCTAACCCTGAGCATCATTTGTGTATTGATCATAGCAGAAGCAATGGGAGCTGATGAAGTAGTGTAGAGAGAGAAGAGGAGTCTGGGAAGTGGTGGGGGGACACCCTTGGTCAGCAGTGATTAACTGGTTGAATTCTGGACCCCACAGTTTTCCCCAGAAGAGGGGGATGGAAAAATAAAATGGGGATGTTTGGCTGCAGGCAGAAGGGGCTCAAGGATTGTCTTCAAGGGCTGTCATATGGACAGGGGCTTAAATGACTCTAAGGGGCAGAACTAGGAGAAATGGAGAACATGGCCAGGAGGCAGAATAGGGACTCCATCCTGCTCTGTTCTCTCCTCAGCTCGAGATAATGTGCTTTGGGGGTTTGTCAGTGAAAGTAGAGAGGGGAATTTATGCCCTTCCAGGGTGAAGCCCTCCGAACCTCAAAGTCAGGGCAGGTAGGGTAGAGCAGAGGTTCCTGTGGGCCTCAGTTTCCTTCTCTTTAAAATGACAAGCTCATTTCTGTGAATATTTCCCTGCGTTTTGTTTTCCTTCTTAGGTTGTTTTTTTTCCCTCTCTCTCTAGATCTGATGTTTCTTGTGCAGTAAGATAACTGTATAGATATGTATACATATATTGAATTTGTCATATAATTTAACATATTTAGCATGTATTAGATTACCTGTCATCTAGGAGTGGGAGGTGGGGAGGAGGGGAAAAGCTTGGAACAAAAAAAAAACAGTTTTGCAAAGATCAGTGTAGAAAAATCACTCATATGTTTTGTAAATAAAAAGCTTTTAATTAAAAATAAAATAAAATAAAATGACAAGCTCAGAGGTCTGTCCTGGCTGTAGAACTTAACAACCCTCCAGATCTATATAACCTTGAGCCTGTGAGCTCTGAGTAACCCCCCATGGCTCCTTCCCCTCACCCCATGCTATGGGTCCACGCCTTGGGTTCTTTTCTATCTGCTCAGTTAACTCCAAATAGTTGTAAAAGTCCATGTTGGTGGTGGTGGTGGTGGTGGGAGGTACATGGATCTGAACCTTAGGAAGCCTTCTAGATAGCTGCCTTTCCTGCCTTCAAATGGTCCTATTCTTCCTATGTTCTTCCCTATCCTCATGTTCTCCCCATCCCTATGTTCCCCCATCCCCATGTTTTTCCATACTTCCATGTTCCCCCATCCCCATGTTCCTTCATCTCCATATTCTCTCCTATCCCCATGTTCTCCCATACTTCCATGTTCCCCCCATCCCCATGTTCTCCTCTATCCCAAGTTTAGTCATCTGGGCTCAGGACACCTTCTATTCTATCCACTGGTGTAGCAGAGTCAGCAGGCCCAAGTCTTGACCAGATTCTGACCCCAAGCTCTGAGAAAACCAGCCAGGTTCTCTGACACTAAATTAATCTCTTTCCACTGAACCATGGCAGCTCAGTTGGGTTATGTCCTCTGACATAGTCCAAGGGTTGGGGGGAGGGGGAACACAGGCCTTGGATTCTGGGTTCGGCTTCCAGGCCTTACAGATGGGGTGCTCCCTGGGAACCTCCAGCCTCCTGGTGCCTCCCCTGCCCCAAGAGCCCTACACTCTGACCCCCCCACCCCCTCCCCAAAGGAAAGGCTGGGAGCTTTCTGGGATGTCCCCTGGCCTGGGCTCAAGTGGAACAGGGGGAGAGGCTGAGGCTCAAAGAGAGTCCCCATTCTTCTTTCTTCTCTGGGTCAGACTCTGCTCCTGGCTCTGGACCAGGGTCTTTAGCTATTCCAGTTCTGACCTCTGGGAGGCAGCAACACTCCCCTTAGAATTATGGTTTGTTCTCAATTGAGTCCTCCAGCCCCCAGTCCTAGCCAGAGCTGGCTCTGTGTGTCTGTCTGCGAGTGTGCTAGTGGGAGGGTCAGTGCGCCTTCTGGGTGGCGTGAGATTGTAAGGGTGGGGGGACTCCGAGGGCCCTTTGCCTTACTTGTTCCTCTCCCTCCCCCCTCACCAGGGCACAAGTGGGTGAAATGGCAACTCCCTCTCCCCGGGCACACACACTGGCACAGGCGTGAATGCACAAAGCTAGCTTTAGTTGAACAGGTATACATCTACAAAGAATAATTTACGCCTCCCCACTGGCCCCAGGAATCCCGTTTTTCCCCCCATGCCCCCAATTAGGCAAGAGGGGCCTGGAGGCATCTGGGAACGTTGGTCAAGAAAGTGAAGATGCATTGAGCCGCACAAGTCTTTGTGCAAGGCCCTCAGTGCTGAGAGAGCCCTAAGCATCTCTTCCTGACCATCAGGGAGATGAGGGGGCCATCTTCCTGGATTCAAGGGGGCCCTAGGCCTAGGTTGGGGTCCCCCCAGGTAGCATCCCGGGTTTAGGGGGACCCTTAGGAGTTAGAGGGGAGCTGAGCATCTTCCCTAGAATTAAGAAGGATATATCTTCCGAGGTGAGTTGGACCCTTGGTATATATTTCTCAGATTAGAAGGGTTCTGGCCAGGTCCCCAAGATCCGGGGAGATGAGAACCCCTCAAGATTTCCCCTCAGGTTATTCCCTGAGTCGTGAGGGAGCTGTCATGTTTTCAAGGGCAGGGGAGCTGGAAGTCTCCTGGAAAAGGAGACTTGGGGGGGTATCTCCCCAGAGTGAGGGACCCTAGTCATCTTCCTCCAGGTTAGGAGCTCCTGAACATCTCCCTGGGATTAGAGGGAAATCCTCAATCCCTATTAGAGGGCCATGAGTGTCTCCCCAAGGGTTATGGAGACTGGGTCTCAATTTCCCCATCTATAAAATAGGGCTGAACTCAGACTTTTAAGGTGCTGTGTGAGAGGAGCCCTCGATCTGATACAGGTTGGGGTACCAGCCTAGGCTCCGGGTGGGATCTGAACAATGCTACTAACAAATAACAATAACAAAATACCCCATTTCTCTTGGATTTTAAGATTTCCAAAGCACTTCCTCCAAACACCCCAATGAGGTGAATTCTGTCATTATTAATGACCACCCCCATTTCAATGTATAAGAAAGCTTAACCTCAGAGAGGAAAATAATTCATCCAGGGACGGAAATAGGTCCCCGACACACGGGGGTCCCTGTGGTGAGTTCTGGGGTCTTGGTGGGGCTATAAGAGCAGGGTTGGCCTCTCAGCCAAAACTGTGGGGACTCTTGGGGTTTATGGGGGCTGAGTTCTTCCTCCCTGACTGTCCCAAGAGCTGCCTTAAGCGATGGCCGAGATTCTGCAACTGGCAGGTGCTGAGTACACAGCCCATTCTCATGAGCTGGGCGTGGTGGCGCCGGGTGTGCCTTCGGCCCCGGCCGCTGCGCAGATTCTGGTCCCTTCCCTGGTCCTTGTGGACTCGGAGCTTTCCGTGGTGTTGGCGATGATGAGGTGAGCGTTGAGAGTTCAGTTCCACAAGGGGCTCCAGGTGGGACCCTCGCTGGCCCCCAAGAGCCACCGGCTCCTTATCCGACACAGCCTGGGATTTAAGGTCTTGAGGGTATCGGCCATCTGGGGGTTCCCTGCAGAAGAAAGGACAGGGACCAGTGACTCTGAGTTCCCAGGTCTCTTCACACCACCAGATGTGAGGGTGACCACCTGTTGGGGATGCCCTCTGGGGTACTGCCAGGGCAAGATCACACCCCCGGGGAACCCAGCATGGGCACCAGTCACCAGGGTCACATGGTCCATTAACCCCCATCTACCCTGGGCAAAGGGCAACTCCCAGGCCTCTATGGGTCACTGCTCCCTGGAATGTGGCCGACAGCAGCAATGACCCCACCCAGTCCCAAACATCGTTCCGGCCTTCCTTATGTCCACCTGCAAGCTTTCATTCTGGGCCTCCCGGGTTTTACTCCTCCTCTCCTGGGCTCTGGGCCCATGGGCTCTGCCCTCCCCATCCCAGCTCTGCACCTGAGTCTCCATCTCAGCAGCACCCCCCTTCCTACTCTGGATTCAGGGCCCATGACCTCTCTGCAGACTGTCCCCCCCACTTTTGTGAACTCGATATCAGAGGGAATCTTGGTCCACAGGAAAGAGAGTAGGTTTTGGGATGAAGCTCTAGGTCCGACCTCTGGCTAGTTTTGTGTCCCTGTTGCCTCTCTCTGGTCTCAGTTTTCCCTCCCTGGAAAACCAGGCACTAGTTCTTAGGTTTGTCAATCTTGAGGCAACAGTTCTCCTGTTCCCCTCCCTCTCCTTCAGTTAGAAAGCTGGGGAGGGGGTGTAGCAGGTCGGACGCAGGCCCTGGGCCCCAGAGAGTGGAAGCTGAGGCAGGAGGTCCCATATATCCCTAGATTTCCAGGCTCAGATGATCTGACCCTGGTTTGGATGGCAGCAGTTTGGGGGGTTCCCTGCCTGGGAGCTGTTCTTCAGGAATGGGGACAGTGTGATTCTATAAAAAGGCCATTCACTGAGTCTGGAGCAAATCAGAGGATGTGAGTTCAAATCCTGCCTGTGTGAGGTGGGGCAAATCAGTTAATCTGCTTGGAACTCATTTAGCAAATGAGTTTGCAGGAGATGGTCCCCTTTAGACCTCGGTGGCTAGAGGTAAGCTAAGCGGGGCAGTCGGCCTTTATTCAGGAAGCTCTGAGTTCAAATCCCGACTCACACACTTACTAATCATGTAATCCCGGATAAATCACTTAGTCTCTGCCTCAGTTTTCCCTTCTGAAAAATGGAATGAATATCATCTATGTCCCAGGATTGCTGTGAGGCTCATGAATAAGTCTCTACAGAAACGCCGGCTTTATTAATACCCTGATTGCCCTAGGCTCTCTTCTGGTGCTGCCGGCCTGTCCAAGGACCAGCTGCTGCTCCTCGAGCCCCCAAAACTAGCGGTCACCTCTTTCTCCCACCTAGGCTGGACCCAGACCAGCAGATGGCGCCCCCTCGTGGACTGACCAGACATTAACCCTGTGTGTGCTGCCGGGGAGAGCCACATTCCCTGCCTATAGCCGGCTCCGCCCAGCCCCGCCCCGTCCCCCCCCTCAACCCCCCAAAGCACTGGGTGTGGGTTCCCGTGGTCCACAGATCAAGGGAGACTCAGTTCTGAGTGACTGAAGGGGCTCTGAAGTAGGTTCTGGCACCTGGACCCCTGGAGGTGATTTGGGACTTAAAGGGGAGGGGGGGGTTCTTTGGTGGAAACAAGGGTGGGGTTTGGGGTTCTGGAGTTTGGCCTTCGTAGAATTCGGGGGGCTGGAGAGAGGCAGGTCAGGGGGGAGGTGAAGGGACAGCTGAGCCCCGAGGGGGCGGGCCCTGAGCCCCGAGGGGGGCCACGTCGCACTCACCTGGGCCGGGCCAGCAGCGGGTGAGGTCCCAGGCCCTGGGACAGCGCGCCCGGGAGCAGGAGGCTCAGGAGGCTGATGCAACCGAGGGTGACGGGGAAGAGCCAGCCCATGGCAGGCGAGGGCTGCGCGGGGCTCGTGGGGGGTTCTGCGCTCTGGGCTAGGGCTGAAGAGATGAAGGCTGCCAGTGGGCCTCGAGGTGTGCCCCCAAGGGCCCCCCCCCCCAGCCCCTTCCTCCACACCTAGAGACCCCGGGGCTCCTGCCCCCTCGGACTTCCCTCCCTCCGGCCTCGGGCCTGCTTTCCCCAGACCCCCGCCCCGGCCCTAGTTCTTAGGACCTCTCACCACACACCACCCCCCTTTCCCGCCTTCCCGCCCCCCATCTGGAACGGGAGCTGCGGACCTTGGAGGGGCGCCCCGGCGGTCCGTCTGTTTGTTGGCACGGAGTCCCGTCTGTTCTTCTGGGTCTGTCTGTCAGTCCCCGGGTGAACGTGCTGGGGAGGGGCCAGTGGGGTGCCCGGAGATTCCGGGGTCGGGGCCGCTCGGGAGCCTCGGGTGAGACGTCAGCGCAGTGGCCGTCAGCGGTCTGGAAGCCAGCTGGAGGTCCGCTGCCAGTCAGCTGGCTCTGTCCCTCTGTCCTGGCTTGGTCTGGTGGAGCCCGGCAGAGCTCAGCTTCTGCTCAGGTTAAATATTCCCCTTCGGGCCGGGGCGGGGCTGGCCGGCTCTCCACCCCCTCGGCCCTCCCCGCCCCCACAGCTCTCCCGGCCCCGGTGGCTAGGGACCTGAGGCGGCTCCCCAACCCCCAGCCTGAGCAGGGGGCCGACGGGTGGAGGAGAACAGCCACAGCGGGGGTCTCTCTTGGCTTCTGGCCCCTGGAAGGGCCATCGGGAGCCCCGGCTGGTTATAGGGAGCCCCAAACACACCAGGCTCTTTCGTGACATTAGGTAGAAGATGCAGTATGGTACAGGACAAAAGGGTGCTCCTTCGAGTTACAAGATCTGAATAAATATGTGGACTCATATTACTGGATCACTATGTCTCCCTTCTTTGCCTCAGTTTTCCCATTATGATTTCTAAAGGTAACTTTTCACTGGAAGCCCTCTAATTTCCTAGGCTCACCTGGCCCTAAAATTTCTCAAATAGTACTACTTCCTCAATCCCCCGCCGGGGGGGCGGGGGGGGGGGGGCCCCCGCAGCGAAGGCTTCCCTGAGTGCCCCAGTCCCAGGAACTTCACCCTCACTAAGTACTCACTTCATCCTCCTAATGCTATCCCGATATAATGGTGATATGACAAATAAGGGTGAGAGGGGAGCCCCAGGAGGCTCCTCCAGCCCAGGTTGCCCTGGGACTGAGGTGCTTGGGCTCACCAGGACCCTTAGCAGAACAAACAGTTAAGCTAAATCCCTGTTTGGAAGGGTAGGAGACAACAGCTCCAAGTTCCCAGCTGAGCACTGGGAATCCCACTCCCTGCTGGGAAGCCCCTGGATATTGGCCAGTCTCCCACTTTGGAGGAACCAGAGGGTTCTGAGGTCTCCTGGCTGAGCCAGACTCTCCTTTATCTCCACTGAAGGCCCTGATTGCCCTAATTAAAAGAGCTAGGGAGGAGGGGCGCTACCAGTTCCAGGACTATTGGAGGGGACTGGTGTTTGGGAATTGGGGATTAAGGCTACAGGTGGGTGGGAGGAAGTGTGGAGTTGGTGAATCAGAGAGAAATGGGTTTGAAACTTGAGGCAGAGAACTTGAAGGGTTGAAGATTCAGAGGAGCAGAGTTTGGGATTTCAGGGTGTGGTTAGACATAAGGGGTCTGGCAGTCAGAGTTTGGGGGGGGCAGGGCTGGGGATATCAGTTAGATCTAAAGGCTCAGGGCACTGGGGCTTCAAGAAGCCAAGGCTCAAGGAAGGCTCTGATTACTGACACGTTGGACGTGCTCTGTCCAACATATGGACTCACAGGTGGGCAGGCTGAGGTCCAACTCAAAGCTTGGCTTAAGGAATCGGTGCCCCAGTTATTCTAGCGCCTAGTGTCCCTGCTGTGGTCAAGGCTTCCCACTGTGGTCACTCTACGAGGGCCAAGATATACCTAACCCTCCATCCTTGCTTCCCTCTCTCCCTCTATCCCTCCCTCCCTCCTTCCCTCCCTCCTCCTGCCTGAGGAACGTGCCCTGAGACACGGAGGGGAGGCTCCCAGCTGGGCACTGCCCCACTCTGCCTCCACACGCCCAGCCCTGCTCCCAAAGCCCCAAGGGGAAAGGGGGGAGGAGAGACTGAGCCCGAGGTGCACTTCTCAAAAAGGTGTGGACAAGGTTAGGTCACCTGGGGACCCAGGTGCTCACCATAGTTCCCCTTAGCTCCAGTGCAAAGGTGTTCACTTCAGCTCTGGGAATACTCTGCTGGCTGACAGGCTGCCTTAAGCAGTTGATTCCCAGAGGCCATGGCCCTTCTTTCTAAGAGGCAGCACTGATGGAGCACCCCCACCCCCGCCCCCCCCATCAGAATACCCAAAGAGAGGAGAGGAAGAGATGAGAGCAGTTTTAGAGAGGGGACAGAGGAAACCCTGGTTCTAAGCAGAAAATGGCCCTTGGAAAGCTCACCTGGCCCGGGGAGGGTACAATCCCTGTTGGAAGGAGAAAATATGGCCCTGGGGAAGTCCCCATAAGGAAAGGGAGCAAGAAGAACCCCTAATTTGAGGGACACCATATATTTGTCCTCGGGGATCCCCCAAGTTTGAAGGGGCAAACTGCCTCCTTCAGGTGGCCACAAATAGACTTGGAAAGCTCCAAGGGAGCTGTGAGACTTCTGAGTGTCCTCCGAAACTGGACAAAGAACGCCATTGCGTGCTTGCCTGCCTCCCTGTCCCCCCCACCCCCAAGGAGGGGAAAGAAGCTGCCAGCTCCTGATCCCAGCCTTTAAGAATAACTTTTGAGAATTATAATGACATTTTTAAAGTAGGCAGCCAGGTGGCTCAGTAAAATATTGCACTGTTAGGAAGCCTGAGTTCCAGTCTTGCTGGGGTGGGGTCTGGAGAAACAGACAGAGAGGCAGACAGAGAGACAGAGAGTGTCAGAGACAAAGAGAGACCGACCGAGACAAAGAGGCAGAGAGACAGAAACAGGCAGACAGAAAGT
>JAJPUD010008974.1:12746-69708 GCA_023553655.1 Myrmecobius fasciatus
ACCGATATGGTGCTGATAGCTAAACCAGGTAGGGTGAAAACAGAGAAAGAAAACTATAGACCAATTTCCCTAATGAATATTGATACAAAAATTTTAAATAAGATATTAGCAATGAGATTACAGAAAGTCATCCCCAGGATAGTACACTATGACCAAGTAGGATTTATACCAGGGATGCAGGGCTGGTTCAATATTAGGAAAACTATCAGCATAATTAATTATATTAATAACCAAACTAACAAAAAACATATGATTATCTCAATAGATGCAGAAAAAGCATTTGATAAAATCCAACACCCTTTCCTATTAAAAACACTAGAGAGTATAGGAATAAATGGACTTTTCCTTAAAATGATAAGTAACATCTATTTAAAACGATCAGCAAGCATCATATGTAATGGAGACAAACTAAAACCATTCCCAATAAGATCAGGAGTGAAATAAGGCTGCCCACTGTCACCATTACTATTTAACATTGTATTAGAAACATTGGCTTTGGCAATGAGAAGAAAAATAGATCAAAGGAATTAGAGTAGGTAATGAAGAAACCAAATTATCACTCTTTGCAGATGACATGATGGTATACTTAGAGAACCCTAGAGACTCAACTAAAAAACTACTAGAAACAATTCACAACTTTAGCAAAGTGTCAGGATTCAAAATTAATCCAAATAAATCATCAGCATTTTTATATGTTACCAACAAAATTCAGCAGCAAGAGATACAAAAAGAAATTCCATTCCAAATAATAGATGATAGGATAAAATATTTGGGAATCTATCTGCCAAGGAAAAGTCAGAAACTATACGAACTAAACTACAAAACACTTTCCACACAAATAAAATCAGACCTAATCAATTGGAAAAACATTGAGTGCTCATGGGTAGGCAGAGCAAATATAAAAAAATGACAATACTACCCAAATTAATTTACTTATTTAGTGCCATACCAATCAAACTCCCAAGAAATTATTTTACAGATCTAGAAAAAATAGTAGCAAAGTTCATTTGGAAGAACAAAAGGTCAAGGATTTAAAGAGGATTAATGAAAAAAAAAAAACCAGATGAAGGTGGCCTTGCTGTACCAGATCTAAAACTATATTATAAAGCAGCGGCCATCAAAATCCTTTGCTACTGGCTAAGAAATAGAGCAGTCGATCAGTGGCATAGGACACTCTCCGCAATAACTTTAACAATTTAGTGTTTGATAAAGCCAAAGACCCCAGCTTTTGGGATAAGTACTCACCATTTGGCAAAAAACTGCTGGGAAAATTGGAAACTAGTGTGGAAGAAATTAGGGCTTGACCCACACCTAATACAACATACCGAGATAAGATCTAAATGGGTTCATGTTCCAGATATAAAGAGTGATATTGTAAGCAAATTAGAGGAACGTAGTATAGTTTACCTCTCAGACTTGTGGAGATGGAATAAATTTATGTCCAAAGAAGATCTGGAACTCCTAACTGAACACCAGATAGATAATTTTGATTATATTAAGTTAAAAAGTTTCTGTAGAAATAAAACTAATGCAGACAAGATTAGGAGGGAAGCATCAAATTGGGAAATCATATTTACATTTAATGGTTCTGATAAAGCCCTCATTTCTAAAATATATAGAGAATTGTCTCATATATATAAGAATTCAAGCCACTCTTCAATAGATAAGTGGTCAAGGGATATGAACAGACAATTTTCAGAGGATGAAATTAAAACCATCTCTAGTCATATGAAAAGTTGCTTCAAATAACTATTGATCAGAGAAATGCAAATTAAGACAACTCTGAGGTACCACTACACACCTGTCAGATTGGCTAAAATGACAGGAAAAGATAACGATGAATGTTGGAGGGGATGTGGGAAAGCTGGGACACTGATACATTGTTGGTGGAACTGTGAACGGATCCAACCATTCTGGAGAGTAATTTGGAGCTATGCTCAAAAAGTTATCAAACTGTGCATTTGACCCAGCAGTGTTTCTATTGGACCTATATCCCAAAGAGATCTTAGAGGAAGGAAAGGGGCCCACATGGGCAAAAATGTTTGTGGCAGCCCTTTTTGTAATGGCTAGAAAATGGAAACTGAATGGATGCCCATCAATTGGAGAGTGTCTGAATAAATTATGGTATATGAATGTTATGGAATATTATTGCTCTGTAAGAAACGATCAGCAGGACAATTTCAGAGAGGCCTGGAGAGACTTGCATGAACTGATGCTGAGAGAAACGAGCAGAACCAGGAGATCATTATACACAGCAGCAACAATACTATATGATGATCACTTCTGATGGACGTGCCTCTCTACAACAAAGAATTGTCTCAAACCAGTTCCAGTTGTTCACTGAAGAAAACCATATACACCCAGAGAAAAGGATATGAAATATGGACCACAACATAACATTTTCATGCTCTCTATCGAGGTTTGCTTGCATTGTGTTTCCTTTCTCTGATTTTCTTTTTTTTTTCTTGTAGATAGGATTTTTCTTGGACAATTTGTCAAGTATTTCAACATTATTAACATGTAGTGGACTTCCTGCCATGTAGGGGAGGGGAGGGGACTGGGGGTAAAATTTGTAATGGAAAGCTTTGTAAAGATCAATGCTGGAGAACTACCCATACATATGTTATACAAATAAAAAGCTTTAATAAAAAAAATTCCAGCATCTAAAAAAAAGAAAGAAAGAAAGAAAAAAAGAAGGGCCAAAAAAAAGGAAGAAAGAAAGGGAGAGGGTTGGGTGGAAGGGAAGCAAAGGCTGAGGGAAGAAGTCAAAGGAAGGATCCTGGGTGGGAGGAGGTTAAGTAATAGTAAGGCAAGTTAAGAAACAGAATTAAAGGAAATAATTAGCAGAGATAGGAAAGATATGTGTGTATTGGGGGATGTTAATATGTGTATGTATATATTTATATAAACATATGTAAATATGTCCTTACTTAACTATAGTCTCATTGGACGAGGTGGAAAGATGAAAGGGGGGGAGAATAAAGAAAAAAAAGTGCAAGGCAGAGAACATAAGAACTACTGACAAGAAAGAAAAGAAAAGATGCACTCATAAATATAATTTATTGTTATATATTTTGAATCATTTCTGATATTCTGCTGGGTACATAACAATGTTCTGTTTAGTCTTATTTTATTTTGTTTTGTTTTCCTTTTCTGTTTTTCTTTTTTTATTCCGTTTTTAGATAAAAGAATAAAAACAAGATAAAAGTTTCATTTTTATAATAATATCCATTCTTGACTATGCCTCAGACTCTTTTAATATATTTATATATACATACATGTGTCTCTCTATGTGTGTGTGTGAAATGCAATGGGCTAAGTGCTTGTAGACTACTAAGGTGTCTCAGATAAATAAACATATACATACAAGTATATGTGTGGATATATGTGTGTTTCTATATAATATCTAATAGGTATATGTGTATCTATGCCCATATATAATAATACTTCAGCTAATTTTATATATTGGCATATATACACAAATATATATTAATAGCTAATTATATATAGATGTATAGAGTCATACACATATTTATATGTACATAGGCTATACTCTCATCCCTTCCTTTTCTTAACCCTTTGATAAACCAGTTCAAGTTCACAATATTTTCCACATTCTCATTTCTTGTCTCCCTATTCTATTACTGACCATGCTTTGACAAGCCACTACTTCCTGTCATTCCTCCTATTCATGTGTTGCTGAATGGAGCTAGAAAAAATATCACAAACTCCTGATAATTGAGTTTACTGTAAATTTATGTTCAAAGATCTTGACTGAACCTTTGCTGAAACAATGGACTCTTTTTTACCTTCTTAATTACTTTAATATTCCACTCAGCATTGTGATAATTTAATTTTTTTTCATCTTTCCATAAACATCTTGTAATACCCTTTCAATCCCCATTCTCTTCGCTGAGGAATCTTGCTTCATGTTTTAACAGAAGAAATTGAGACACTTCACAAAAGGTTCCTTTTTCTTCATTTTAATCTCACAACATTCAGAATCTTTCCCCCGTCTCCTCCTTTATGCTTCTCTAACAGGAAGAGATGGTTATTTTTCTACCTAGATGAACTTGCTCAAGTGATCCCATTCCATATCTCATATGTGATATCCAGCATGAAACAGACTTAAAACTGGGTCTTAACTCTAATGCTAGCTCTCCACCTACTGTGTTTTAAATCTGTTAATAGAATTATACTTCCAATATCCCCAACTTCTAGCTGCTGGTCAAATGGTAATTGTAGTCTATCTGCAGGATTGTGTGACTGGCAGAGACCCAGACAAACAAGAAAACAAGATTATGCAGCTGTGTACATGGATGATTGTGACTGGAATAGTTCTTGGCACCAGTATGATGCTGTGGGTATAAATAAAGTCATCAAGTGAGGGAAATATTCATTAATTATTTTGCACAAATTAAAAACTTTCAGAAACTGACCTCTTGAGATTTCTTCCAGCTCTAGGATTCTGTGGTTCTAATAAAAGCTTGTTCTATCATCTAAAGTTATACTTTTTATGAAGCCAAAGCAACTGGTTGAAAAGTGAAATTTTCAGCCAGTTATTACTTATTATGTTAATTTCATGTCAAATGACCAATTCATTCAAAAACATTTAATAAATATTTTAAAGCATCTACAATATTGGAAATATGTCAGCTTTGCGAAATATAATGGGCTAAAAGCTTGTAAACTACTAAAAGGTTGCTTACACATAAATATAAGTATATGTATATTTATGTCTATATGTGTAATTGACCATATATAATTGAATATGTATTAAATATTGGATATGAATATGTAATGAATATTGAATATTGAAACATTAAGTATTATATATGCATATGTATATCAAGTATGGGTGATGACCTGGATAAGAACCAAGAGGTGAAAGGATATGGAGTCACAAGCAAGAAAATAGCAGAGCTCTGAGTCAGAAGACAGAATAAAAGATAAAATGATAACATATTATGATCAAATAAAAGAAATTCCAGTGTTCACAAACATGGAAGTAAGACACTTGCAGGTGATAGCAAAATCAAAAATTTGACGATTTCAACATATAGCTGAAGTGGAGTAGAGTAATGGGCCATGGGAAATGAATATATTGAAGAACTAGTAAATTAGGATGTTGGAGTGAATATCAATGTGTATGAGGTCAAGAATTGAGGTGGAGAAAAGATTGTGAGCATGGATTCACTGAGGAAGGAGAATTTCCTGGAGTTTCACAAATCACAGTTCTTAGAATCTTACTTGGAAAATATATTTGCATTGAATGAACCTTTAAAGGAGTAGGAGCTATTCAATGATGATGGTGACTAGAGGATCTTAAAGAGACTATTGAGTGCAAGCAGAGTCTACATTCCACCATAATCAGGTAGTTGGAGAATATGAAGGAAAGTGGAACTCATACTGAAAAGATCAGGAATGCCACAGCATTAAGGGCTAGCTAGGTTTCAGACAGAGCCAGAAGAGACATTGGAAAAGAAAAGTATTAGATAAAAGTAAATTTCTCATCTTTGGAGCATCCATTTTAAGAGACCACAGTACAAAAGATGGATAGATCTGGAATAGGATATTTGGAGGACAAAAACACAACCAAAAGGGAAAAAATCTAATATCCAAGAACTTTTATCCTAATAAAGAAGAAAATATTCACATATCTATATGTATGCAAAACATATGGAAGAGAAGGTATTAGAAACTGAATAAGGACAACTCATGTATAAGGTGCCACTTGAACTGTGTCTTGAAGAAAGATAGTGATTATCAGAGAGGTGAGGAGAAAGACCTTTTTGAGCGTAGGAGATAGTGAAAATGCATGGAGATGGACAATGTAATGTCAGTTATAAGGAATAGCAAGAAGGTCACTGTGACTAGATTATAGAGTAGAATGGAGTTAAGCACAGTAAGACTTGAAAGGAAGAATGGGACGAAGGAGTTTTAAATGTCATACAGAGAAATTTAGAGTTGATCCTAGAGGTAATAGATTATCCAAAATCTTCATAAGATGTGAGGAGGGGGGAGAAAATGACCTGCACTTTTAGAAAAGTCTCTTTGATGACTATGGATGATAGATTAGAGAAAAGAACAGGTTGGGGTTAAGAGACAGTTTAGGAGTCTATTGAAGTAATCCAGGGAAGAAGCAGTGATTTTATAAGTGGAGACAAGAATGTGTATGCTAGGTGGTAGTAATGGAGAGGAGGAGAAAGAATATGAAACATATTGAAGACACAGAATTATCAGGACCTGATAATGGATTGAATATCTCAGGTGAAGGCTCACTGGCTTAGTAGACAAGCAGGTTGCTTTACCATTTAAGAGGTAAAATCTGAAATCATATTGAATTCTAACCCCCTCGTCAGTATGGTGTTATTTTAGACCTACTGTACAGTATTACATAACTGAGATCAATCCTTTTTAACACACCATTTGTCTGTGTAGGCAGCACATCATTGTCATAGAAATTAAAGAAACTGCTACAATCTGACTACTTTCAGAAAATTTGGGAAACCTATAAAAGCTGTGACTCTAAATCCTTGAGAAATTTTCAATTATGTAAATTTAGTTATTGTGCCAAGTGTCAAAATTTAAAAGAAACTGAACTCAAATAGATCCCACATGAATCATATTTGTAATTAGGCTTTAACTATTCTATGCTCCAACTAAACAAAAATATATAGTGAGGACACAAATCATTAGCCTTAGGTCACCGTTTCCCTTATACCTAGACAAAGCAAAGGAGCAGCTATCCGATTCAGTCCTTTTCTCTTTATTTTGGAGATTTGTCTGGAAGAATTCCAGGGTAATTCAGATAGTTGGATTCAGTCTTTTGGGAAAAGCTCTCCTAGTAAATAGAAAGACAAATGGATAAAACCTCACCACCTCTCTATCCTGAGTAGTCATTGCTTCAATTACCCACTTCATGTAGACCCAGCTCTATTCATAGCTGCCTCCAGTCCCTAGATTCTCTAAGGCACTCCTATCCCACTTCTTTTCAGTTCTGTGACCATAATATAATCAATTCTGTTGTTTCTTCTAGAAAATATGGGTCAGTATGCTCTCTTTAGACTTCAATCATCATCCATATATTTATAAACTAAAATTCTTCCATTTAGCCAATATTTCCTTATTTATATTATCTTCCCCTGGTAGAATGTAAACTCTTTTAAGAGAATTTTTTTTTACTTTTTTATTTGGATCCTCAGCCATTAGAACTGGGTTTAGCACATAAGTATTTATGTTTTCCATTCATTATGAGTTTTCATTCATTAAAGGAAGGATCAGATAAAAATAAGTACACTTTCAACTTTTTAAATGATAGAAGAGGTAAGAAAAATGGATTCATCCTCAGCTTACTTAGAATGAACATGAAAGGAGGTATTTCTCAGTCACCTGAAGAGATCTTTGGTATGGAGAGTAGGATTATGATAGATTAGTATATTTTTTAAATCAAAGTTTCAAAAGATTGGTAACAATCTAGTCAGAAGATTATAAAGATCTGTAAAAGCTAAGGTTCTTCCCATAAGCTAGAAACTCAAGAGCTGGTATCCTGGAAAAAAATATAATGACTATCATTTGCTGAAGAGGAATTGGGGAAATTTGAATGATATTAAGTGTTAAAAGTCTTATGATAATAGCTAGACAGGTATATAGATAGAGTTTTGATAGGGAGCAGAAGTTGAAGGAGAGCTGCCAGCAAAATGGGCCTTGAAGAATAACATTGAGGTGAAGCAAAAAATCCTAGACTTTCCTCACTGTTTCATTGGAGTCCCACCCAGGCTGGTACTGACAATGTTCTATTAATATTTTGTGGACTAAAATGAAGTCCTTTATTATCCTTTATTGTGCAAATAAAACCATTTTATGTTTTAAAGTCCTGTGATTCTGAGTATAATATTGTAAGGAAACATGGTAATTACCTTTTAGGGAGTTTTGTGTGTGTGTGTGTTTTTCCCAAATGAGGCATAGGCTTTTAAACTCAAATCACTGTAGTTCTCATGGATTAGCCAATAACAGGTCACAGCCCAAGTCTTGTTTACTCATTGTTCCTCTTTGAGAACAAAGGATGAACAACAAAATCTCTTCAAATTCTTATTTATATAATACAAAGAGTCTAAGCATTTAATCCTCTAAAATACAGATAGGAAATAGAGGTATAAATTGGTCAGTGGAGTTACATTTGCATTAGTCACCTTGCTTAAATGAAGAAATTGTCTACCATTTTGAAATTTAACCTGTGTAGTCTATAATGTATTATCTAAGTTCCAGGTTCTTATTCTGTGGTTCTCTGTCTTAAAGAGCTTCCTCTTTATCTATCTACATATGCAACATAATGACTCATGTAGAAATAACTTTTAAAATTTCAACAATCAAAATGTACGTATGTTAACGTGATATTATCACGTAAACCAAAGCTTAAACTTTTTCCATTCACATCCCCTTTTCACCCAAGAAATTTTTTCCTGACCTGGGTACATATGTATATAAAATAGGTTTACAAATCAAACATTTAAATGATAATAAATCATAATTTTGTAACCTCCACATTTAGTTATAAAACCCCTTATGAAGGTTCTTTCCCTCTTTGACTTTTTGGGGTTATAGTACATTTTAGCGTCTGGGAGAAATTACTTTGCTTTAGTATGCATACTTATTACAAGAAATTTGTTTTTCTTTTTTTCTTCTAAAATGAGGGGCTGAAAGGCAGATAAAATAAATATCTATTAATTGAAAAATTAACATGTTAAATTATGCCTTACCAGTGTGAGCCTTTTTTTTTTTTTTTTTTGAGACGGATAGAGTAATCCAGAAAAGTATCCAGGAAGAAAAAGATTGTTAAGAAGCTAAGGAGAATGTGTCTAAATATAGATGAGTAGAAGAACATGACAGAGGATCAGAAATTCTACCATATTTGAGCCTTTTCCCACAGAGTAAATTCAACAGCAATAAAACTTTGGCCTCCATAAAATGATGAAAAAATTTTGAATATTAATTGAAGCTACAAGAAATTCTAGTGTCAACTCCTGGAAGGGGAGACATGATGGTTAGTGACTCCCTGCTGAGAGGCATAGAAATGATTTGTATAAAACCAATATGGCTAACTGGGAGATTTGTGGATTTCATGGAATTTAGAACTTGAAAAGAGTCTAAAGACCAGCCAACCCAGTCTTAAAAAGGAGCAAACTGAGGTCAGGATGATTTCATTAAATTACTCAAGGCCACATAGAAACAGTCACAAAGCCATGATCCAGAGACTATATTCTGATTCCAAATCCAGTATTCTTTCCACATTGACCCTCATTCCTATCTTATATTCAACATTTAATAGTCTACCCTCTGCCCCCCACCAGCACTGATTTTAAAGAGCTACCATGTACTAGATAGGTAACCTTGGCCACTTGTCCCCTTTGCTATTTTTTTCTCATTCTTGATAAAATGTTGCTTTGTTGTGTTGTGTTGTTTTGTGTTGATGAAAGTGTTAATGAATGAGCTTGAAGAATCAACCGGTAATATGGCTTCATAACCAAAAAGAAGGAAGGGAAAGTAAAAATGAGGGACTTTGGGAACAGGTGGCATTTTAATCATTTCTTTCCAGTGAAGGAGATATCTTTTGATAGCAAAATATATGAAATGAATTCTTGGTTTCTTAGATGGTGTCAAAATAAAGATTTGTTCGTCTATATCAAGTTAATAATATCACAAGATGGAATCCTGGCAGGAGATGAAGAATATCTCATAAAACCCAAGATGATTACATTTGGCAGAATACTCATTGACCTGATCAAGAAGGCTTTAAATGAAAATTTGGTGGGGGGAGGTAAAAAAATCCATATAAAACTACAAACCTAGAGTGTGGAAGACAATAGATAAGATAAAATGAGGAATAGAGAAAGAAGACCCCTATTTATAATAAATAATATATAATGTAATAAAATAATAAATTGATATAATAATGCTTCAGCTGTTTACTAAAAACCTATGTAAAGAGTATAAATAATAAATATACTAAACTTAAAATTTTAACAGAAACATATACAATTTGTGAAATTACATTAATAATATAAGAACAACTAATATTTATAAAGTGTTTTGAAGTGTGTAAAAATTCTCTTGAGGCAGCTATTTGGCTAAGTAAATAGAGCACTGAACCTATAGTCAGAGGAGACCTAAATTCAAATCTGTCCTCATTCACTTAATAGGTAAGGTGATGTGAGCAAGTCATCCAAGCTTTGTCCTCCCCAGTTTCCATAAACTGTAAATTGCTGTAAATTTTAAATGGTCTAATGTAGGAACTTCACTAGTACAGATGGTGACCTATCCCAGACTTCTCATCCTGTATAATTCTTCATCATATCCTCCCACAGATCCTCTAAAATATAGACACTTTAATTGTGGTCTTTTAATATTTCAAAAATTCCCTTACTAGATTTGAGCAATTCAATCATTTTCCTATTTCCTTGTTGCATAATAACCCCACTTTTCCCAGTAATCCCTGTCCTTCATGACACCTATTAGAAATCCTAGTAACAATTCTATAACCTCTTTACCAAACACCAGGTTTTTAAATTTCTGTTCTTCAAAATTCATTATATTTCCATGACTTAATTATATATCACAAAAATCAAAGATGGATTTTGGTAGGAATGAATATCTTGAGAGAACTGATGAAAGTGCTGCACAATTTCACAATTTCCTTACTACAATATCTGGAAAATATTAAGTGCCTAATAAATAAATGTTTACTAACTCTTCTACTGGAGTTAAAGGTCACTTTTTTTCTACCAAGTAAAATCTAGAATTCTAATTTCTAAAAGATGGCAGGGAAGGGGAGGAGGAGACAAAAACACATATATGCTCTTTTAGCCAAAGAAACTGAAAGGGAAGAAGGCAAAAGATAGGAGGATTTTTAAAAAATAATTAAATCTAGACATTGTTGTTTATTGATCATTTCAATTGGGTTCAACTCTTCATAATGCAATTTGAGGGTTTCTTGACAGACATATTGAATTGTTTTTCCATTCTCCAGCATATTTTGCAGATGAGAAAACTGAGGCAAACAGGGATAAGTGACTTGCCCAGGATCACAAAGCTAGTAAACAGCTTTGTGAGAACAGAATTGAACTCAAAAAGATGAGTTTTGCTGACTCCAGGCCTGGCATTCTATCTACTGTTCCAGCTAACTGCTCAGGTCCAGACTTTTGAGTCATAAATTATCCCCAGAAAGGGAAAGATAGAGGCATCTCAAGAAAGCAATGTGCCTCATAAAGAACTATGTCAAAAACTCAGGTTTAAAAAAATGGAAGGAAATGGTGCTTAGAAAAAAAATGATTCTGCTATTTTTTTAATTACTATTTTTTAGTCTAGTCATTTAACCAGTTCTGAAATAGCATCTAGCTCATCTCTCCAATATGGCCACAGAAAGTTCATGAGAAATTTGAGTCAAATGCTTTATAGAAATTCAGATGTAACTAAAGATAAATAAACAGACAAATAATTCTGCTGACATAATATATAAATGTCAAATGGTTCAGTCAGCTTATCAATTCAGTAATTCTCTCCAGTGATGCAGATCACAACCCATTCATGCCTGCCCATCCTATATGACCCTTGTCCATGATCTCCCAAAAGTTTGTCATTGGTGATCAATCTACTTTAATAAAAGCCTTTCTTGACTTCTCTTAATATCACAAGGGTACCAGTGACTGTCTACTTGTCATTACCTGCTCTTGCTATGTAACAAACCTTTAAGGAAACTCCTTAATAGCATCCTTTACTTTTGTCCTTAGAGTTTCTCATTGGTTGTATGTTGCAGACATTTTAGAACCATGACTCAGTTCTTTAATTTATCTTGTTACTTATCTTTAATAAATCCTTTACTAATTTACTACTTTAATAATCTTTTAAAATGAACTGTTCCTTTGAGATCCTGTTCAGATTGAAGTATTTCTTGCTAAAATGGTAGGGTAAGGTACATTGTATAAAAATAAAACAAATTAATTTGTAAAGTATGGAATTTTTTGTTACTGTAATGGATGTACATGTTGATAACTGAAAGGAGTAGGAAAAGAACTTTGGGTTCACAAAAATCTGTTAAAATATATGTATGTATGTATGAAGAAAAATAGCTTTTAGTTGGCATTTGAGCAGTTTTATATAAAAAGTTAACTAGAGCATAATTATAAAACCATAAAACACCTTGTAAATAATGGATGATGCTTACTTCATATGTTAAACAGCTTGATCATTTAAAATAGCAGGAAAAGTTATTTTATTGATTAAGAACTGAAAAAATTGAGTATGAGGAAAGCTTCAAGTATATAAAATGTAAGGCATAACATGGGAGGACCATGTTAAAATTTAAGAGCTGAAGAGCATTATGGCTGGACAATTCATTTGCATATACTGTTTCGAAACTTGAGGCTAAATCTAAAAAAAAACCTCATATGTATGTAGATAATTATATATGTGTAGATATAAATGATATAGATGTATAGAGATTTTGTATATATATGAAATATATATATATATATGTATTGGATACTGAGTTGTGATTTTTAAAGGACTATAGACTTCTTAAGAGAAAATTGGTGAGTTATTATCATTTAAGTGTCACTGAGAACCAGGAGACTGATTCAAGTCATTAAAAAATAAAGGAGATAAAAGGCTGAATCTGAAGATTAAAGAATTTGTAGGAAAACTAAGCAGGGAGAGAGATTTAGCTTTGATGGATAAGTTTGGAAAGATCAACAGCAGAAGCAAATGGTAACTACAAGTCTGTGAATACTAGTTCCAAACTGTCTGACAAAGTTTCAGTTATTTTCCTTCTTATCTACCTAAAGATCAAGAGAGATGAAATCTCTCAGAAATGCCTGTTATCCCCTTTTCTGCTTCTTCTGAGATGTGGGGAAAGCAGAAAATGGAAAGCTTTTGCAACTATTTTGTTGATGTTGATATTTAATAGTTCACAGCATTATGAAGAGCAAAGATCTGCCTAGCCCCATTTGCCTTCTAAATAGTCATCCTGAGCTTTTTTCCTATGTGTTTTGGCTTGATTGGGCAATTTAGCATCCTAGCAAGTTCACATATAACTGGAATAGTCTGTATAACCCAAAGATAGCCAATCTGATGAACTTTGCATTCCTTTGACTTAAAGGGAACTGTTACCCAAAATTAGAGGTAATACTTTTGCAAAGCCTTTTTAAGGATAATAGAAAGAACTTGTGACTAATACAATGGTACAAGTATAGAAGAGAAGAGCAATTGTTCAGCTTTAAAAAAAAAGTTTGGATAGAAAAATATCTGTGTTGTATGGCAATATGTTTCCTAATAAACCAATGATATCAAAGACTGCATTTCAGAGTTCTGAGTGACCCTGTGCACAAGAGTTTTTCTCCCTCATGTTCTCTGTCAGGTTCCTATAGCTTCTTACTTAGCTTACTTAGCTTCCCTTTCCCACAAATACCTAGTACATTCTACATGGATTGTGATATTTTTAATTATCCACAAATTTGGTTAACATGTAAATGCCTCTCTCTTATAGCATTAATTTTGCCTTATGTCTAAATAAATGGTTCTGTTTGAGATCTAAAAGTGTCATTACTCTAAGTGTGTAGTTAGTAAATAGAAATGTATTGGTAGGAGTTCAAGAGCTAAGTTGCTAAGTAGGAGGCAATGTATTTCCATTTAAAAATATTACTTAGAAATTCGGAAATTTGAATGTAAACACATAATGGCAGTCCTTAGCTTGAAGTCCTAATCTAGCATGTGAAATCAGATTGAAATTGGCAAATTAAACCAGACAATAAATAGATGTCCACAGGTCACTGTGAGAGATATGAGGCCTTACTGAGAGTGATACAGAGACATTCTATTCAGTTGTTATATTTTTAAAAGAAATATTAACATTTTGGGTATGCTGGGTCATAGTAATTAAGAGTTGTATTTTTTGATACTAACAAGTCATCATTAGAATTCAGGGCTTCATAAACTTTTTCCACTCACAATTCCTTTTTTTGCCTGAGAAATTTTTACATGACCGTGAGTATGTATAGGTATACAAATGAAACTTATACTGACATAAAGCATAATTTTGAGATCCCCACATTCAGGTACAAGACCCCATACTGGGTTGCAAACTACAGTTCAAGAACCCAAAACTCAGTTAATACATTGTAAAACTTTTCCAGGAATCAAAATGAAGATAGAATGATGCATCTATAACTGCAGTCACATTAAGTTTCTCCAGTCCAATGGCACATCTCCAGTTCACCAGAATTTTCCAAAGAAAACAAACTTTCAGTAGTTCAAGAATTGGATCTGCCAGTTCTTTCCATATCGAGGAATATATTGCTGTGGTTCTGTACTAGAGATCCCCTAAAGTTGGGGATCAATTAATTACTGACCACTCTTTAGGATTTTCTTGGTAAAGATTCCAGATTTGAGTGCCTAAAGCAAACAAGGTTAAGTGACTTGCTCAGGATCACACAATTAGTAAATATCAGAGGCCATATTTGAATTTAGGAAGAAGTTTTCCTACTTTTAGGGCCAGCATTTCAACCACTGAGTCACCTACCTGCCATAGATACCTGACATCATAAACATAAGGGCATACAATAGGTATTCAGGACATTCCACTTTGGGATAGTGTGTGAATGATAAGCCCTGACCTCTGAATGCATGAATCTTTAAGGGATTCTCTATCTACATAAAAGGAACTTAACAATGGATGAAAGCAAACACCATGTTCTTGTCTAATGAACTTGACTTTATATGACTATAGTGCCATCTACTGGTCAAAAGAATCTCTTTTCAAATCCAGATAGAATGGCAAATAATCTTTAGACATTAATCTCTCTTTTTAAATTTTAAATTTGTATTTGAAAGTTGGAATAGACTTAAGAAACCATCAAGTCTAATTCTCTCATTTTAAATAGAAAGAAACAGATGGAGACACATAAAGTGAATTAGAGGAGTAGGCACTGGGAAGCCAGTTTCAATTTCTGTGAGAATAATGGATCATTGTCATACAGGATTTCAAGCTGAAAAGGACATCAAAGATCATCTTACCAACCTCCTCATGTTAAAAATATAAAATCTGAGTTCCAGGGAGTTTATGCCCAAGAGCAAATTAGTAGTAAATAGTCAAGCCATAATTCAAATTCAGGTCTACAATTACAGAATTATTTCTATTCTACTCCATATAGAAAATACTTTTGGAGACACGGGAAGATTGATTTGCTACTCTGGGTCTGTTTCTTCACCTATAAAATAAGAGAATTGAACAGGATGAATGAAATGGTTGTTCTATTTATAAAATTTTATGAGACTACATAAGGTAACCTTAGTTGATCAACAGAGATAAACTAAAGCTCAATAATCCTATCAACCAGGGATTTTTTTTGGGGGGGAGGGAGAAGAAGGAAAGATGGAATAAACAGGCTGAAAGAAGGCCTGAATAACACAGTGGATAGAATCTGGACCCTGAATCAAGAAAGTATAAGTTAAAATCCTGTCTCAGACACTTAGTAGCTGTGTGACCTTGAGCAAGTTTTTGGGGACAATAAGAATATCCACATCCCATATTTGCCATAAAGATCAAATAGTATTTCTAAAGTGTTTTGCAAATGCTAACATACTAATAAATACCAGCTATTATTATAGAGGGATGCAATCATTCATTTAGGGTATCTGGTCATAAATAACATAGTCTAGGAGACCTTAGTTGTATCACCTAATGCAGCAATAGGAAAAGTCATTTTGGCAGATCTAAGAGTCTGGTAATGGGCTGTGAAATGGAACTTTGTTTTTGATGGTTTCTACCACAGTAAAGAAAGTCTTCCATCATTGAAACAGGAAAAACTCCAAATTAAAATTTTCCATGGCAAGAAGTGCCAATTTGGTTATGTACAGAAGAAGCAATTTTAATGCCTTGAATCTTCCACTGTAATTTGGTGCCTTTCCCTCAAGAATTGCCAGAAATATAAGATTAAAGGAAAGAAAGTTGGATAGGACTCTATGGTCATATAGACCAACTCTGTCATTTTACAAAAAAACAAAGTGAGGTCCAGAGATGTTAGGGACCCAAGCAGCATCAGCAGCAATAGAACCAATATTTGAATTTTAACCTCAACTTGCAATTTGGGGCTGTCAGAAGTCATAGCACATAAGTCTTGTGTAGCCTAAATTGCCTGATAATTCACAGATACAGTATACCTTTTCTTAAATTTTTAACATCCATTTTAAAAAAGGTTTTGAGATCCAAATTCTCTCCTAGTCCTCCCCCATTCACTGAGAAGACTAGCAATATGACATCAATTATATATGTGAAGTTATGCAAAACATTTCCATATTAGCCATGGGAGGAAGAGCAAAAAAAAAAAGACAAAAAAATAAACTGACAAAGGATGCTTCAATTTAAACTCAGAGTTCATCAATTCTCTCAAGACATGAATAGAATTTTTCATTATGAGTCTTTGAATTGTCTTAGATCATTATCTTGATCAGAATAGCTAAGTCTTCCTTAGTTGGTCATCAATATTGCAACATTGCTATAACTATGAACAAAGTTCTGCTCACTTCACTTGGTATCAGTTCACATAAGTCTGCTCAGGTTTTTCTGAAAATATTCTGCTCATCATTTCCTACAACACAATAATATTCCATCACAATTAAAAACCACAATTTGTTCAGCCATTCCCCAATTGATGGGCATCCCCTTAGTTACCAATTCACCACCACCATAAGAAGAGCTGCTGTACATATTTTAGTACAAATAGGTCTTTTTCTATTTTATTTTATCTTAGAGGTAGAAATATAGTGGTGATGTTGCTGGATCAAACATTATGCATGTTGTTATGACCCTTTCTGCATAATTCCATATTGTTCTCTAAAATGATTGGAACAATTTACCACTCAACAATTCAACAAAAAATGCTTCAGTTATCCTTTTTTCCCCACATCTCCTTCAACATTTATCATTTTTCCCTTCTGTCACATTAGCCAGTCTGATGGGATAAGGTTGTAACTCGTTTATTTAAATTTTCATTATTGTAATCAATAATAATTTACAATATTTTTCATGTAACTATATTAATAGTTTTTACTTATATTAATAGCTTTTACTTCCTCTTCTGAAAACTGCTTGTTCATATCCTTTCACCATTTACCAACCAAAGAATGGCTCTTGCTTTTATAAATTTGCCTCAGAACCTTTAATATTTGAGAAATAAGGCCTTTATCAAAGAAACTTATAAAAACAATTTCCATAAAGAACCTATGTGTGCAAAAATGTTTGCAGCAGCCCTTTTTGTAGTGGCAAGGAATTGAAAGCTGAGTAGATGCCCATCATTTGGAGAATGGCTGAATAAGTTATGTTATATGAATGTCATAGGATATTAATGTTCCCTAAGAAAAGATCAGCAAGATGATTTCAAAGAAGCTTGGAGAGATTTACATGAACTGATGCTAAGTAAAGTGAGTAGAACCAGGAGATCATTATATACAGCAACAGCAAGATTATACAATGATCAATTAAGACAGATATGGCTCTTTTCAACTGTGAGGTGATTCAGGCCAATTCTAATGGTCTTATGATGAAGAGAGTCATCTGCACTCAGAGAGGGAACTGTGGGAACTGAGTGTGGATCACAATATAGTATTTTCACTTTATTTAATGTTGTTTGCTTGCATTTTGTTTTCTTTTTCATATTTTTACTTTTTGATTTGATTTTTCTTGTGCAGCATGACAATTGTGGAAATATGTATAGAAAAATTGAACATGTTTAGCATGTATTGGATTATTTGCCATCTAGGGAAGGGGGTGAGAGGAAGGAAGGGGGAAAATTTTGGAACATAAGGTTTTTCAAGGATGAATGTTGAAATTTATCTGTGCAAATGTTTTAAAAATAAAAAAAATTTAATTTTAAAAAATTCCTATTTGCAGCTTTCCTTCTAATTTTGGCTGCATTGGTTTTGTTTGAGTAAAAACTTTTTAATTTCATTCAATCAATATTATACATTTCCTGTGATCCTCTCTATTTCTTGTTTTATATATACTTTTATATATACTTTTCCTTTATCTGTAGAACTGACAAATAAGTTTTACTTATAATTTATTTACAATATCACCCTTTATGTTTAAATCACTTACCCATTTTGTATTTATTTTAGTATACCATGTGAGATGTTGGTCTGTGCTTAGTTTCTTCCAAATAGCCTTCCAATTTTCCCCACATTTTTTTTTCTCAAATGGTGAGTTTTTCTCCTCAAACTTGGATTTTTGAGTTTATCAAATACCAGATTACTATGGTCGTTTATTATTGTATATTATGTGTTTAATCTATTCTGCTTAAACACTACCAGGTTGTTTTGATGATTATGCTTTATAATATAATTTGAAATCTGGAATGTTACGCTGCTTTTCTCCACATTTTTCATTGATTTCTTGGTATTCTTACATATTGTTCTTCCAGATGAATTTTATTATTGCTTTCTAGATCTATAAAAATATTTTTGATTGATAGGGTACTGAATAAGTACATCATTTTATATAATTGCCATTTTATGTTATGTTATGTTATGTTCAGAATACTCCTGAGCAAATAAATACTATTTCTCCAGTTGTTAAGAAACATCTTTATTCATATGAATAAATGTTTTATAATTATGTTCATATAGTCCCTGGGTTTATCTGAATTCAAATCTGATCTCAGACACTTAACATTTCCTAGCTGTGTGACCCTGGGCAAGTCACTTAACCTAATTGCCTCAGCAAAAAAAAAAAAAAGCAGGGAAAAAAAAACAGATTTGAATTCAGTTCCTCCTGACTTCAGGGCTGGTGCTCTATCTGCTGTACTACCTAGCTGCCCCAGCACTAAAAATCTTAAAGAAAAAAATAAATGAGTCATAGAAAGACAAAATAAAACTTCACTAGTGGGGGAACCTCAATTTTCCTCTCTCAGAGCTATATAAAGCTAACCAAAAATACATAAGAAAGCAGTTAAGGAGATGAACTCCATTATTTATGCTGTTTTTAGCAAAATATAATTTCTATCTCTTTAATTATGTTTATTTTGCTTTTCTGAGGTCATGATTGCTATCCCTGCCTTTTTTAGTTCAGTTGAAGCACAATAGATTCTGCTCCAGGCCTTTATTTTTATTGTGTGTGTATCTGCTTCAAGTGTGTTTCCTGTAAATAGTAGATTATTAGATTCTGGTTTCTGATTCATTCTACTATCTGTTTCCATTTTATGGGTGAATTTATTAATAATTGAGCATTTCCATCCATTCTCTTTCTCTCTCTGCATCTCTGTCTCTCTCTCTCTGTCTCTGTCTCATATGTTGCCCACTCCCCATCAAATTTTCCTTTATATTACAAAAGATTTCTTTTATGAGAGACAATTATCTCCATTATTCATTTCCCTTCCCCTTCCCCCACTTTATTCCTCCTTTTTTTAATCCATCCATTATTTTTAGATCATCCCAACATAATCAATTCACATTTGTGTCTTCTATACAGGGTCCTTCTCACTGCCCTAATAAAGAAAAAGTTCTTGGGAATTACATGTATTATCTTCACATTTAGGTATGCACATAATTTAACTTTATTGAGTCCCTTGTGAATTTTCTTTTTTTTTACATTTTTATGTTTCTCTTGAGTCTTTTTATTTATTATTATTTCAATTAATAGTATTGTTAATGTATAATATAATATTAATATATTATTATAATTAATATTATTTATTTAAAAGTCAATTTTTCTCTTCAACTCTGATTTTTTCATCAGGAATCCTTGAGAATTCTATTTCATTGAATTTCCATTTTCCCCCAAAGGATTATAATTAGTTTTGCTAGGCAGTTTATTCTTGGTTGTAATATTAGTTCCTTTTATCTTTTGGAAAATCATATTCCAAACCATCTTACTTTTTTAATGTGGTATTTTTCAAATTTGGTTCCATTGTGTTTTATCTGTTTCTTTTTGGCTACTTAATATATTTTCTCTTTGAACTGGAAGTTCTGAAATTTGGCTATAATATTTCTGGGAATTTTCATTTTGGGCTTTTTTTCAAAAGGTGATCCATGGATTCTTTCAATTTATGTTTTACCCTCTGGCTCTAGAATTACAGAACAATTTTCCATTAAATTTCTTGAAATATGATGTCTAGCAATTTTTGATCATGACTTTCAGGAAGTCAAATAATTTTTAAATTATCTCTCCACAATCTATTTTCTAGGTAAGTTGATTTTACTATGAAACATTTCACATTTTCTTCTATTTTTTTCATTCCTTTGACTTTGTTTTATCATTTCCTGATGTCTTATAGGGCCTTTAGCTTCCACATATCCAATTCTAATTTTTAAGGAATTATTTTATTCAGTGAGCTTTTGTGCCTCTTTTACCAAGGTGTTAATTATATTATTTCATTATTTTCTTACATCTGTCTCTGCTTTGAGAGCTCCCAAAGCTGCTGCTGCTATCTCTAAGATCCACAACTAGCATTACTTCCACATATGCCCCAGGCTGGCTTCCACCCTGGTGTCATAGAGCTCTCTTTCTAACCCTCTAAGTTACATTGAACTTAAAAACATCTCACTTCAACATTTTGTTGACTCTTTCATTCCAAAATTAAATTTGATGTGTTATTTTAAAGTTGTTTGAAAGTCAAATGTTGGGAGAACTTGGCAGCAGTGACTTCTCTTCTCTGCCATCTTGGTTCTAACCCCAGAAGTCGCATATATAACATATTTGAAGGACTTGTTTTTTGGTATTTTTAAAGTAATGGGGATTTTCTTCCTTAGATCAATTAATGTTTAATACAACATAAAACAAGCCAAATATCACAATAAATTTGACCACACTTAAAAGCATAGGACATATGTCAAGAAACTATATAATGACTAGAATCTTAAGTCAAGATCTCTTTTTAAATGAATAATTATATAAATAAATATAGGCAGTATCCCAGGGCATTTGGGATGATCTGTTAGAAATCCATACAATGAGTATTCACTTAACTTGTAAGTACCTTGACCAGAATTTTAATTTGGATAATGCACAAACTCTGTCAAGTTCTCACCCTCCAAGACCTTCCACAATCAATGCATCTCTGTATACTCCATAAATTTTTTGTGCCGGATGCTAACATACTATCTTGTACCTTGATATTCTGTCGGCTCTGGCAGTTTCAAATGCAGAGTATGAGTTCTCAAAAGATATAGTCACATTGATGATGGTGGCTGTCATATTCTTAAGATTTAAAATCATAAGATTTGGCTGAAATGTCTCTTCAAGTCCCCAAACTGTTAAGTTATCTGGAAATTGGAGTTCTCTGGTACTCTAAAAGCTTTTACCATCCTAGTTAAAATTATTTAGTCCCATGGCTCTCTTCAACAATGAAATGTTTCTAACCACTTCCAATTGCTCACTGAAGAAAGCCATATACACTCAGAGAGAGGGATGTGAAATGTGGACCACAACATAACATTCTCATTCTCTTGATTGATGTTTGCTTACATTGTGTTTCCTTTATCTGATATGTCTTTCGTGTAGATACGATTTTTCTTGCACAACAATGATAAGTTTGGAAATATGTATACATATATTCGATTTGTCAAGTATTTTAACATAATTAACATGTAGTGGATATCCTGCCATCTAGGGGAGGGATGGGGAGTTGGGGGGAAAAATTTGTAACAGAAAGCTATGTAAGGGTTAATGCTGAAGAATTACCCATACATATGTTTTGCAAATAAAATTAAATTAAAAAAAATAAATAAAAACAGAACAAACCAAAAAAATTTAAAAAAATTATTTAGTCCCATAAGGTGATGACATCACTCAGATGATGACAATAATAGAAGAAATACATGAAGTTGCATTTCACAAAACCATCACTTTACCCCAGCTAAGAATTCTTATACTATTTTAAATCATGCCTTTAACTCTATGAATAAAATTTGACCAAAAAAAAAACCTGGATGAAGTATCTTTCACATAAAAAAAAATTTGAAGCCATAGTATAAAGGTGAGGAAACAATCTTGCCTTGGCCTAGCTTTCCCTTGCCTCATTTATAGACCTAGTTTGTTTCTGAAACTGACAAGATCCATGCATTAGCAATTCATCATTTCTAGAATTTAATGGACAGTCATTGAACTATAGAGCTAAGAGTTGACCTGCAGGTGATCTTGATTTAGTAGCTAATCAACAGGTAGCTCTTTAGATAATTATAAAACCATCTCTGACAAAATATCTCTGGAATTGGAAAACAATATGTCTAGGCAAATATATTCTGACATATTTTTATTGGCATCTTGTAGGTGATTTGGAGAAATTATCTTGTGATAATCCTGAAATATAGTGAGATTCATCTTTCATATTTATTTGTAAAACTATCAAATCTTCTTACAATTGAATTGTTCTGACATGATACAATTATTTATTTATTATTTTTAACACACATTGCTTTATGAATCATGTTGGGAGAGAAAAATCAGAGCAAAACAGAAAAAAAAACCATGGGATAGATTTAGAAAATAGAAGTGAACATAGCATATGTTGATTTACATTCAGTCTCCTTAGTTCTTTTTCTGGATGCAGATGACATTTTTTGTCCAGAGTCTATTAAGATTGCTTTGGATCACTGAACTACTGAGAAGAACTGAGTCTTTCATACTTGATCATTGCATATGCTTGCTGTTATTACGTACATGTATTACTGGTTCTGCTTGTTTTGCTCAACATCAGTTCATGTAAATCTTTCCAGGCCTTTCTAAATCCATCTTGTTCATCATTTTTAATAGAACAATAATATTCCATTACCTTCATATACCACAACTGGTTCAGCCATTCCCCAATTGATGAACATCTATTCATTTTCCAATTCTTTGCTACCACAAAAAGAGCTGCTACAAACAATTTTGGCACCTGCAAGTCCTTTTCCCTCCTTTATGATTTCCTTGGGATACAAACCCAGAAACTGCACTGGGTCAAAGGGTATGGACAGTTTGATAGCCCTTTGCGCATAGTTCCAAATTGCTTTCCAGAATGGTTGGATCATTTCAAAACTCCATCAACAATACATTAGTGTCCCAATTTTCCCCACATCTTCTCCAACATTTGTCATTATTTTTTACTGTCATCTTAGCCGATCTTGGAGGTATGAGATGGTACCTCAGACTTGTTTTAATTTGCATTTCTCTAATCAATAGTAATTTAAAGCATTTTTTCATATAGCTATAGATGACTTTAATTTCATCATCTGAAAATTGTTCATATCCTTTGACCATTTATGGTCATATATAATGACTTGTATTCTTATAAATTTTAGAAATTAGATCTTTATCAGAAATACCTAGTGTAAAGATTTTTTTTCCTAGCTTTGTATTTCTCTTTTAATCTTGTTTCTCTTGGTTTTATTTATGTAAAAGCTTTTTAATTTAATGTAATCAAAGTTGTCCATTTTACCTTTCATAATAGTTCTGACATCATACAATTGATCAAGAACTATAGGACTTAAGTCCAACACTGTTTTTACAGATAATCACATAGAAAAGGACCATGAGATGGCTCATTCATCTTTTTCTGCTACTTGCTGCATCTCTACTTTGTCTGCAAGCAGAACAATTCTTTTTCATTATTTCAATATTGGTAGATCTCTCTGTTATTAAATTTTATTATCATTTTTCTGTGTTATTCTTTTTAAAATATTACATACATGTATATGTATACACACACATGAATATATATGTGAAAGTATTTTTTCTTAAAACCAATTCATTTTTTATTTTTGTTAGAATGTTTATTATCTAATATAATGACATTAATATTTCAGATTTCTTTCTAAAGTTATTGTTTTTCATTCATTATTTTTCCTTCTACTATCACCTACTCAGATTCTTTTCATCCATAATATTGCTTCTCCATGTTAGAGATTCATGTTTTTCTTCTTACTCATTCCTGACCATAACTAATCCTTTTCCTTTTCTGAGAAACTATTCTCTTTTGAAACTCTTTAATTATCCCCTATTTTGTTTTTGTCTTGTAATTAGTTTTGTTTCCTTTCTTATGGAAGGTATTGGGCTCAAGAATTTCTTTCAATTTCTTATTTTTCCATCTTGCCAGGAGACTTGATTTTCCATAAATAGTAATGATATCAAAGTGCATGACAAATTATAACTGACAGGAATATGCAGTCTAGAGCTTTAGGAAAGACAGGTTTAGCCTGTGTGCCACAATTTATAAATAAATAATCAAGATGTTCACATTCTATTTAATGATACCTACTATCTTATGATATCCAAATCACTTGTCAAGAGATCCTGCCCTATTTCAAACTGAGATGTGACAATATGCAGAACTTTTCTGCTAAATACTTATAGGGTTATAAAAATGTAGGAGGGACTAGTCTTTCTTTTTTCACCAACATCACTGACTAAATTGTCAATCATTATAAAGCTAACTAGCCTAAAATAGTAGTTAACAAAAAGCATCAATGACTTGCGTGTTGTTGACTGACAGTTCATTGAAGGATATGGGCCATAGGAATGCAAATGAGGAAACTGAGACAGAGAGAGAGAGAGAGAGAGAGAGAGAGAGAGAGAGAGAGAGAGAGAGGAGAGAAATATTTCTCCCAAAAATCATACACATAATGTAGAAAGTGACAGAAAAACTATCAATTATTGTCCCATGTTGTGGGATTGCATATATTTTTATACTCATTGCTCACTGGAATATTTGGAAGACAAATCAATTCCCTAAAATTATACATTTAACCTTGGGTCCAATAGTCCACCCCGACATGATGGACTCAGGTATGCCTTGGGAAAATCTCTCACAAAACTTCTTTATTTTATATTTCTTCCAAGAACTTAACCTAGGAATAATAAAATTTAGCTTTTATCTTTCCCTAAAAGAAATTCTCTGAGTATTCATGGATGATAAAATATTAAATATAGGAGAGATTTTACTTATCAGAAAGTGACGAGAACTTTTACTCAAACCAGTCAAGAGCACTCTCTTTCCCTTTAGAGAAAGCATCAAACTCCCCTTCTGATTAATTTCACTTTTCCTTGGGAGCCTATATGTTATCTATTTGACTTCCAATACTATGATGGAAAAGATCCTAGTTTCTCATCATTTAAGAGTGTCCCTTAATGTAATGTATATAGCAGAGAAAAAACTTACTTGACTTTTCTTAGTTTTTGCCCAAATATTTCTGCTATATGTTTATTCCCTCTAAGATAGAGCTAATCTTTCTTGTTGCATTTTGTTAAAATTTAAGGCCCATTTCCTAAAACTTGCCCCATTTTTTCATCCAGGCCTTAATAGTTTCATTTTCTTTATCTCTATACATTGTTTGGCATTGTTGACTTTCTTGTACTTGATTTTTCTCTTCCACTAACTTGTCACTTTTCACTTGCCTTTCTCGGTTCCTCTCCTACAAAACTATATTTTTTCTCCTTTCTTCTCACTTTTTTTTGTATTCCAATTCCCCCCTTCCCCAACCCCCTCTCCTAGATGGCATGTAATCCAATATATGTTAAACATGGCAAAAAATATGCTAAATCCAATATAGGCATACATATTTATACAATTATCTTTCTACACAAGAAAAATTGGATGAAAAAGTTTAAAAACCGAGAAAGAAAATAAAATTCAAGCAAACCACAACAAAAAGAGTGAAAATGCTATGTTGAATCTACCCTCAGTTCCAACAGTCCTCTCTCTGGGTGTTGATGGCTTTCATCACCACAATATTATGGGAACAGGCCTGAATCATCTCATTGTTGAAAAGAACCACATAAATCAGAATTGATCATCATATAATCTTGCTTTTGCCATGTGCGATGATCTGGTTCTGCTCATTTCACTTAGCATCAGTATATGCAAGTCTTTCCAGGTCTCTCTGAATCATCCTGGTGATCATTTCTTAGGAACAATAGTATCCATAACATTCATATACCATAATTTATTCGGCCACTCTCCAACTGATGGCATCCACTCAGTTTCCAGTTTCTTGCCACTACAAAAAGGGCTGCCACAAACATTTTTGCACATGTGGGTCCCTTTCCCTCCTTTAAAATCTCTTTGGGATATAAGCCCAGTAGAAACACTGCTAGATCAAAAGGTATGCACAGTTTGATAACCCTTTGGACATAGTTCCAAATTGCTTTCCAGAATGGTTGGATCTGTAACTGTCTCTTGAAATTATCTCTAGTCCTGACCTTTTTCCTGACAAGTGCCAAATTTCCAACTGCCTTTAGGAGATCATTGAATATTCCAAACTTCCCTCATAATTCTTCCCTCTGATTTTGATTTGTTCATCTATGACACAATGCTTCACTAAATCTCCCATGTTTTTAACCATAGGAAAATCTTTGATTCTTCTCTGTCCATCTTGATTCTGCTTAAGCAATATGACTTGAATTCATGTTCTCCTCTCCATCTCCATTATCAGAACTCTATTAAAGTAATTCATTATGATTATTCTGAACTATTGAAGTGTATCCATAACAGATCTTTTTATCCATTCTTTACCTGATCCAACTCAATGTCATAGATGAAATAATCTTTATTTTTTTTTTAAAATTTAGTTTTTGGTTTTAGTTTAGCTTTGATTTGTGAAATAAAGCAAGCATTTCTATAACAGTACAATAAAAAGAAGGCTGTTAGTTTTTTCCTGTGCTCAAACATCTTGAGGGGTTCCCAATAGCCTATGGAATAGGAGTAAACACCTCCACCTCATTATTTAAACTCCTCCAGCCTATGTAGTTAGCCTTCTCATATCACTCCTCTCCCTAAATTATATGCATTCCATTTCATAATCAAACTGGATTATTTTCTGCCTCCCAAACATGTAATTACTCTTTGATACTGTCTTTGTTCAAGCTGTTTTCTATGTATGACTGAATGATACAATGGATAGAGTCAAGAAAACCTGAATTCAAATCTAGCCTCAGATACTTACCAATGGTACAGCTCTGGTAAAATCATTTAACCTCCAACTGCTTCCATTTCAACTGTAAAATGAGGATCATTATGGCATCTATCACCCAGGTTTGTTTTGAGAATCATTTGAGATACTATTTGTAAAGTATTTAGCACAGTGTCTAACACATAGTTGGCGCTTAACAATGCTTGCTTCTTTTCTTCCTTCCTAATTAGCTAATAAATTCCTATCTATCTTACAAAGCCCAATCTACTTGTTCCAGGAAATCTTTCCTGATTTTTTCTCCAAGCTATCGGTAACAGTCATAGTATTCATATCCCACATTGCATTTCTCATGTAACATTACATATAATAGCTATATCCTTTGCTATATCAGAATTTCCTTAAATTTGGGGATTAGGTTTTATCTCTAATATGTCTCTCATTGAGTAAACATCACTGTTCACTCAGCATATAATAAATGCTTTAAAATATGTACTATATTGTATTGCATATATTATATTGTATTGCTTTTTTTTTTACTAAAATAGATCCAATTCATTAGAGATCCATCCCTGAGATCAGATATTTCATTGTTTTGAGATTCTTCCAAGAGAGTCAGAGATGAGATGGAGGAAGGGAGAATGAAGAGACAGAAATAGACAGACAGACAGACAGACAGACAGACAGAAACAGAAAAACAGATAGATACAGAGAGACAGAGATGAGAGACAGAGGGACAGAGGCAGAGACACAGAGAGAGACCAACAGAGGAGATAGAAAAGAGGAAAGATTAATTATTTAAGGGACAATTTCAACTAGAATGACATTTTATGGACATATTTAAAGTTAATAATGCTGGGAATCAGAGTTATCTCTCCTACAATTACATCTTTGTTCTGGGGTTCAGACATACCATGGAACATGACAAACTTAGAGTTTATGAAAAGCAACTGGATGTGACATCTAAATCATCTCTGAACTTTCCTTTCTACAGACACAGGCTTTGAGCCTGATGTATAGAATGTACTAGAGGAATCCCTCAAGAAAATGGGAAAGGATAGTTCTTTAATGCTTTGGTATGTCAGTTAATCCAGTCAATAATCTCTACTACTTATGTCTGAGTATCTCATCAAATCAACACCAGGGGACCTTAGGCAGCAAAGGTGATTTTTTAAGGCACATAGATTGATAGCTTGCACAAACACAACAATAAAGAATAGCTTAGAGGTACCCAGAGTAATAATGAAAAGGTAAATTATGCATATCCTTTGATTTTCTTTAAAGAAAATGAAAAATAGTCTTTCTTTTTAGCAATCTATTAGAAAAAACACACACAAAAACAATATACTTCAAAGATCTTTTTTTTAAATCACAGTGCATTAGAACTCAGCTCAACAACTATATTTGAAGAAAAGCAAACCAGAAAGAATCACCCTCAGACTTAAGAGATATCTCACTATCATCTGACTCCCCACATCCTGTTGACCAGATGTATTTTACATAGAGATAAGGAAAGCTGAGTACATCAGTGTATCTGAGCCAGTATTGTATATTAACTAAGCATCTTTTCCATGCTATGTCTAAGTAAAACTTTTTGTTAATTCTGAAATGGTCTATATCTTCTTTTGTTTTCATCTCAAATCTGAAGTACCAGATAGAACATAATTAGGCCTATCTATAATAGTTATTATGTAGAAACAGCACTTTGTAAAGGAAAATGAGATACATACTATACATATATATGTATATACACATGAGTATTGTATAGATATAATTATATGTTTTGTAAATATGTGTATGTAAATGGGAGAGAGAGAGAAGAGACAGAGACATAGAGACAGATAGAAAAAAAGAAGATATATCAGAACCTATATTCTGCTGATATAGCTTTCAAAAACTTGAGAATTATCTCCATATTATAAGGAAGATTCAGAAGAAAAGTTCATTAGGCAATAATTATCTCGTTAATCAACAAAATTATCAACAAAATGGGTGAGTATATATTAACCAGCTGCACTTCTTAGACTGACTTCCACTTTCATCAAGCTCCCAGGAAACCTCTTTACCAGAAAATGCATCAATTTCCAAGATATCATCAGTTTTTAGTACTCATACTGTTGAAGTTCAGAAAGAGATCCCAAAAGGCTGGGGTCACAGAACAGTATTGTGAGGTGTTTCAAAAGAATTTGTAGGCTTGGACCTATCTCTAAGTCAAGGGGCAAAGTTTATTGTACTTGTAATGCCAATTGAAGTGGGCTAAGTTGCAAAATAATTTAGCAAAAAACAGGAGGAAGGAGACAAATTTATCCAATTCTTCATGTCATTAATATGTTAATTTTATGGCATAGAGGTAGAACTGAGCAATGGTTATCACTGACCAACAGATTATGTATCTGACAGTCAGCAATGTTTGTAGGATTACCCTAAGGCCAGAAGACTTTAGAATCATTGACAGATTGATAGAAGAATAGCACTCTAAAGTGGGGAAAAGGGAACCTCAGGATCACTGATTCTAAAGCCAGAAGACTTTAGAATCATGATAATTTGTTGGAAAAGAAGCACTGTAAGGTAGGGGATCTTAAAATTATTGCTGTATTTCCCCCTAAAAGTTGTACCCTATCATTTTTCCCCTCTCAAGCAGTTTGAATCCAAAATTCATTTGGGACAAATGGATGGAGATCTCATCTTCTGGAGCTGCCTCGTGCTGATAAGGAGTGTACAGTTGTCCCTGCCTAGTGGGTCCAGACTGAGTAGGGGAGACATGTGACTTGAAGATGACAGCAGCAGAAGTATCCAGGGGGTGCTAAATGTCAGAATCAATTAGCCAATGGTATTGACATTGAACAAACAGTTGGAAGTCTTGGAGTCTGGAGGAAACAAATCTCACAAATAGGTTAAAAATGCAGGGATCACATATGAGCAAAAAATAAAGAATAATTAAATTAATTAAAAGTGGAGTTAGTATGGAGGTTACTAAGTTACTAGGGACAGTAACTAGGAACCCCTCCTAGAAGAAGACTTGGGGGAGTAGACAAAGCTATGATGAATATCTCACATCCAGCTTTTCCTAGGATAAATCCAAAAGAACATTTCCCCAAAATCCTTACTTTGGTCTCCTTAAAGAAGTTGGGGTGATGGGTAGAACAAAGGCATTATACACAGTGAAAGGAGTGCTCAGGTGGCACCATAATGTTAAAAAGACATTAAGCATTGGGTAGAGAGAATGACATGCAGAGTGGAGATAACTAATTTTAAACGAGTTTGATCTTTAGCAAAAACCTCTAAGTCTTTCCAGTCTTACAAGGGAAGGCTTTTACCCAATTAGTAAAAGTGACAACAAAAACCAAAAGCAATTTGAAGCCCCTCAGAGGGGGCATATGTGTAAAATTTGCCAGTCCTACCTGAGTATGTACCCCTCTTCTGGATGGGATTCAGAAGAGGGGGCAATTTAAATGCCCTTTCAGGATTTACTTGGGCACAAACTGGGCAGGACTGACAGACCTGTTTAATTGTTTTTCCTAGCTTGTGACCAGTGAAAATAGATTTCCCAAGGGATTGGAGAGCATTTTTTTTTCCAACTGAGTAGTTTGGTTTAGGAGATAGAGAAGTTTCCACAAACTGGCTTCTGGGATTAGAAGTTGGCCTGAAGGTGTTTGAAACCACTCAGAAAGAGAAAGGGTGTGCCCCCTTTATTTAGCAAGGCTTGTTCCTGGGAGCTAAATAAGAGAGTGTAGGAGTTGGGGAACTGGGGGATTAAAGATGCCCTGGTCAGGAACAAACAGGGAGCAGCATGGACAGTTGAATCTGCAAGCATGTTTCCCTTGGCCTGAAGTGAATCCCCTTTCTGTTGTCCTTTACAAAATATTTATTTATTTTTGCTGTCAAAAGTCACCTTTCTTTCCATATAGCCCTGTGAGCATGCAAAATATGACACTCATATTTGGAGTCAGTATAAATGTTCACTCTCAATCCTTTTCTGAATTCTAAAACTCTGTAAAGACAAAAATGCTCTGAACCCGATGGTGGGGTTAGAAACTCCAATGTCGGCATAGTGAGCTTAGAGGCTTCCTCAATTAGAAAGACTGTGGCAGCTAGGTCTAAGGCAGGAGGGTCACTATAAAGACACCTAGTTTCTTTGAGAAGTAAGCAAGGGGTGAGGGCAGGGTTCCAGAGACTGAGTCTAGACCCTTAGGACCTGGTCCTGCCTTCCATCAATGTCCAGTGTAAAATGTTTTAAGTAGAGCTAAGGCCAGGGCAAGAGATTAGTTTAGGTTTCAGGGTCTTAAAAGCTTTGTCCTGTTCAGGGTCTCCATTTGAGGGGAATTGTGTGTGGACCTTGAAAAGAATCACCGAGAGACTTGGCAATAATTAAAGTAGGGTATAAAATCCAGCCATGTGCAGAGAAGCATGCAGCTGTTTCTTTGAGGAAAGTTCAGAGAGTGATAAGATTTCTTCCTCTCCACTGTGAAAAGGGAGGTGGGACTTAAATCATGGCCCAAATATTTAATAGACTGATAGGCAATATGGGCCTTTAAAGAAAAAAACTTCATACCCCTGGGAGGGTGGGCTAGAAATTAAGGGTTTTTTGGCTGCACCCAAAGAAACCTCTGGGGTTGGGCTGCAGATCAAGATATCATCTACCTACTGGATAGCCAGGGCCTGTCCAAATATGTGAGGGGCTATCACAGAAGCCCTGAGCTACCTCCATGTTATGGACATGACTACCCATGTTAATTGGTGGGGGGCCACATTGCCCTGGATTTGCCCCTTCAAAGGGAAAAAATGGTGAGCCTTTATGCATTGTTATGCAAAAGAAAGCATCTTTAAGATCTAAGATAGAAAACAATTTTATCCCCTGGGATACTTGTAGTGGGCTCATGGCTTCTAATAACCATTTGCTCTGATTATAGAAATTTGCTGTAAGAGGAAAAAGCAGGGAAATGATTATAATACTGTCAAAACAGATCCTTCAGGTTTCAACCTAGGAGCACATACATGACAGGATAAAGCATCCTTAGCTCTGTTTGACACCCAAGCATGCAGTAACAATTCCATCTCATAGCCACTCAGGAATAATCAGGTGAGAAACAAAGAAACAGAAGTGGGAAGCTGAGTCAGAAGGATCTGATTTTGAGCAGAGATTAAGATTGTCCCCCCAACTCTTGCCCAGATAAGACATCCACCTATGATGATACCGGAAGCATTCCTCTGAGAAACTTATGGCATTTCTCTCAAATGATGGGTTACTGACTTCATGATCAGGTAATCAAATTCAAAACTCAAAAGAATATCATTTACAATTCCAAAAGATTTTATCTCTAATAGCAAATTCTACTGATCACAGCTTAGGGCTAGATACATTATTTTTAAGCTTACCAGAACTTACATATAGGAAATTTTTTAGACATATTTTAAACATTTAAACCTATCCTAGTGTAATGAATCAATCATTAAACAAGCTTATAAATTCTTAGTAAGCACATTCCTTGTTTAAGAACTACATATTAAACAGGCTCATTTCTCAGAGTTGATGTCTTTGCTTACCCTGATGGTTTCAAGAAAACTGGCAAGCTTACAAATTAAGGGGAGTTGACAGAGACCTCAGAGAAGAGGCAGAGCTTGCTGTTGTCCACCCCAGCTATTCTTAGTGTTTTTATGGGCTGTGCTGTTTATTAAATCTCCCCCCTCTGTGAAGGGAAAAATGTGTTTCATACCTTATACTTGGAGGTAAACTAATACAGCTTTCACTTCATCCCTCTTGTTCCACACACAGTAGTTACCAATTTTAGGTTTAACATGATAACGATAACTCCAAATAACTTAGCTAACAAATTTAGAATTTTCCTAATAGCCAAATAGTCTTAACTGCAATTTCTACTTCCTTAAGTAAATTTCCCTTTTATTTTAGGGAGAAAACAAGACAATTCTTAAAACTGAGATAGAACAGATTTTAAAATTGACTTACCTTTAATGAGCTTCCCTAAATTTTAATTAAATATTCTAAACAAACTAAATTGCCATCTGGTCATTTTCCAATTTGCACAAACCATTTCTCTTTTGTGAGCCAGGAAAGGGTTAAAGTACTAATATTTTTACTGACAGGGCCCTCAGAAATCTGACTCTCAATAACTCAAAAGCAGGGTGTTTGTTGCCAGAGTTTTTAAATTAATAGAAAACTGCTTTTCTATTTTCCTAAAGTTCCCAAACTCTTAAATCTTCTGTTAACACTATCAATGCAAATAGATTATAATTTACATATCCCTTTAGTGAACTTTAATTAGAGATTTTTTAAAACTGCTTTTACTATCATATCTCAAATAACAAATTTCACTGAACTGAATATATTTTCTTTCTCTCATCCCTTTGTCCATGTATCCCTGCTGCAGTTAGGGAAGGAGGGAAGAGGGAAGAAGGAGAAAGAGACTCTCTCCTCTATGCACTATCCTCCTAGTCCCCAGGGAAGTCTTAATTTGTTGAATTTGCTTCCAAATTACTTTACACACATACATATAAATATTTCTCAACATTGACATTATATGTTGGTCACATCTAAAAATTCATCAAGTTATCAAATATGCAACAATTATATCCCAATAAAGCAGTTAATATTCATATAGCATATTGTTTTATGCTAATCACTTTTGTAATCCTGTGATCTTCACAACAACAATCATTATTATTTCTCTTCACAAATCAGAAAACTGGATAGAGATAAAATAATTTGCCATAAATTACATTTCCACAACTGAAACAGAAAATGGTGGGCTTACCAAATGCAGATGCTAACTGGCTTTCTCACCTCACACTTTCATGCTGGGTGCTGCCAGGAACACCCAGATTCTTCCCAGGTTCTGAACAGAAGCTGCTGAAATCTGGGGTAACTGGTGTCAAGATCTCCTTTTGTTGATAGTTTCAGGTACCAGGGTTCAGGGAATGCTGACCATTGAGCCTTACTCCTACTCCAACCCTACATCCCCAAACTGAGTTGGGAAGGTATCTAGGAAAAGTAAAGGTTATGTGGGATCCCCATGGCTATTGCTATTTGTCCTATTTCTACAGGTGAGGCAGAATTTAGCATTCTTTTAATCTGTTCTGAAATGAGAGGAATTAGCAAATAGAGGGACTTGGGCTATATTGATCTTGTTAGCAATCCTCACAGATGAGATACACTCAGGATTCCAGGGAGTGCAGTGGAGAAGGTCCCTTAATACCTGCTGGAGTGCTTTCCCAAAGAGCACAAGGGGACATCGGGAGGGTTAGCAAAAAGTTGCTATTTACCAAGTATGCTTTTTTCTTTTTCTTTTGTTTCATAATGGAGTAAATTCCTGGAATTATGCCCAATGTTTGCAATCTTAAAATAATTAATTGCCAAACTTTTTAATCATTGCCCTCAAAACTGAGAATTTGCTAAAACGTTTTCTCTCAAAACTTTAAGAATCTTCTAAGATGTTATTTTAATTTTAATTAGTGAACTTTATTTCTATAATCCCTAGCTTGGCTAGAGCTGAGGTCTACAGGAAAAAGTTAGGTTTTTTTTCCCCTTTTTAAAGTGGGAGTCAAGGATGTCAAGAAATCTTTCTCAGCATTCTAACTACAGCATAGAAGGTTTTTTTTTTTCTTGCTGGTTATATTTTAAGTCTTCCCAGGTAACAAAATCTAGCTCGCATAACAAACATGATACAGACATTTTACACAGAGACACAAACATGGGCAAAAATGACATCAAAGAGGACTGTCCCATCTTTGCAAAAGCCATAAAATTCCTTTGCCAAAAGCTGTCCTATAGCACTTCATCTCCTCTGGTGTCCCAGAGAAGGTGGAAAGGTGCCAAAGGTTCCCTAGGAACTTTCTTAAAAATTGCAAGAATTTCCCAGACTGGGTGTCCCCAGTCAAGGAAAATTTGCTGAGCATGAAGCTCAGCAGACAAGCCAGCTTGTCACCTAGACAAGCCTTCTCCCAGTTGCTTGGGGTTTTCCAGCCAAAGAATTGAGGGAGAAAAAATGGGGGGCTTATCTTGACAAAGAGGGAATTAAGCCAGGGGAGATCAGATTCTCCTCATATGGGCCACCAAATGTTGAGTTTCAGAAAGAGACCCCAAAGGTTAGTCCATTCAGCAGCACAGCACTGCCACCATCACCAGACATTCAACTTTTTAATGGATTATCTATTCCCTTAGATTGTAACTGCTTGAAGGCAGACTATCTTTCTTTTCTTATTTGAGTCCCTAGCATTTAGTAGAGTGCCTGGCATATATTAGGCACTTGATATTTAATGACTGACATATTAAAATACTATCCAAATCTACCTTCATAGTGGTTTTCAATCAGATGAGATTCTAGAAAACTATCAGCTTATATACTGTGGCTTCCTCAACTATTTGAGACATAAAAGTCCAAAGTGGTTTTGCTTATCAGAAATGTCCCAGAAAGAGTTTGAGAAGCTAAGTGAAAAGCAAAAATGAAACAAATTTAGACTCCCAGAGAGGGAATTCATAGGATAAGGACAGTCCATATCTTAATCATTTAGTCATCTCTGCTTCAATTCAATTCAACAAATGTTTATGACACACCTACATTGTTGGGAAAAAAAAAGATTAAACACTGCCATACTTCTTGCCCTTGAGAAGCTTATATTATCTGTTTCACAGACAATATTTTAAAAATATTGAAAACTACCATGTTGAGGGAGAAGAGAATGAAAGGGAATAAGCATTTTTATAGCATCCACTATGTGACGGGGCAGCAAGGTGGTACAGAAGAGAGTGCTAGGCCCAGAGTCAGAAAGACTCCTGAATTCAATTCACTGTAAAATAAGCCAAAGAAAATGGCAAACCACTAAGTGTTTTTGGCAAAAAACCAACGAAAAAGGGTAACAAAGACTCAAACATGAATGAAAAATGACTAAACAACACAAATGCCGAGCACTACACTAAATGATCTGCAAAAATCTTACCTCACAACAATCCTGAGGTGCTATTATTAGCTCAATTTTACAGTTGAGTAAACTGAGGCAGACAAAAGTTAAGAAACTAGTCCAGAATCACAAGGCTAGTAAGTCCCTAAGGCTTGATTTGAATTCAGATCTTCCTGACTCCAGGTCCAAGACTTCCTTTACTTTGCCACTTATATAACTCCTTACAAAGCCTTATCACTGGTGAGGTTTCTCCATAACTAGCCTGATCCAGATTCACCATGCTGCTGCTCTCCAAACAACTTCATCCTATGCTTTCCCCTTCCTACTGTCCCCTCAGCTTTCCATCTCAAACTTTGGACCAGTTGCCAAATCAACACTCCCAGGTCTGGAAAGGTCAGACCAATCAAATCCTTTCTTTATATCCTCACCATCCCTTCAATATGCCTCTCCTTGGTTATTACTGCCTTAAACATATTGGCTTCCTTTATTAGAATGTAAACCCAGTGAAGGTGAGAACTAATTTTTTGTACTTATATCCCCAAGGCTTACCACCATTCCTGCTACATAATAAGTATTTAATAGAGAAATTTTTCATTCAATAAGTCATCATAGTGTCTGCAGTTCTCAAAGATTATACCAGAAGAACATCATTTCTGGAAGATCAATCTGGAAAACTCTGAGTTTGAGCCAAATAAGAAACTTTATCATCAAAAAACCTGCTCAGCTAAGTATAAAGAGGCTTATCCCTAGAAGGTTGGCAGTAATTAACTTTTTTTTTAGCAACTCATAAAAATGTCTACAAAGACATGGTGGGACTGGGTTGTAAATAACACCAGAGCACTTTTGTAGGTGAAGCCATGGGATTTTGAAGAATTAAAAAACACATATAATTGTAATAATTAATAACTTTAATAATTCACAATATAATTTCATATTCACACGTATATTCTATGTGATAAAGTAAACTTAGCCATCATTCTCTATATGCAGTGCTAGCATCTAGCCAGAAAGTGGCAGGTGTGATGAGACCATTCATGCTGCCTTTGTATTGTGTTCTATGTGATGCATCAATAATCCTTGAGATTTGGGAATAAGCTTTTCAAATGTTATGGATTAAATGGAAGTTAAAGGCTTTAATTGAACATTAAGTAAAAGCAACAGAAATATGGAAGATAATTTTGGATATTAGATATTAGAGTAGATAAATGTGGCTGAGTCATGAAACAATTAAGAAAACAGAATTTTGAGGCTTCTCCATCCATTTGATGAGCATATATTAAGCACTTCTGCCAAGTATATATAATACAGTGAGAATTTACATTAAGACAATTTTACTTTTGTCTTTAGATTCCCAGAACCTAATATATTATCTGGAACATAGTGATTGTGTAATATTTATCAATGCCTATTTTTAGTACGTTTCCCTAGTGCCTTTTCTAGTGATATATATATATATATATATATATATACATATATATATATATTATTCCTTTCCAAACATGCTGTTACTTTACATTTTACTTAAGACCTAGAAATAAATCATTTGCCAATAATCACACAATGTTGGATCTGGAAGGACTCGTAAGAAAGCATTTCATCAAACCCCTTCATTTTGCAATTGTAAAGTTCAGAGAGTTGAGGAGACTTGCCTAGAGTCAAGGAGCTAACAAATGTCACGGTAGACTCAAATTCAAGCCTTTTAACTCTCCCTTTTTGCCCTAAAATATTCTTATTTTTATAATACTTAGATAAGGTAATTTGGTTATCAATGACTAGTCAATAACTCTTCATAGGAGAAAAAATGTATTCTTTTCCTTATTATTCTCACTGTGACTCTAAGTCTAGATAGCTTTTATTCATATCACACAGGATGATTAAATAATATTGCAGAATGCGTAAGGTCCTATTAAAATTTCATTTTCTTTCAAAAGAAAACAAACTAATAAAAGACCAATTTCAAATAAACTGCTCACTTTACTAGTTCTGGCTGCATACATCAATAGAGAAGCTTATTTTGAAGTGTGCTAAAATGAGTGCTTAAAGGCCTACCTCTTTCCAAAACAAAATAAATAAATAAACAAATAAAAAATCCTTTCTCAAGGTCTACTATTGTTCCTGAAAGTTCCACCATTAAAGTAACTCCTCTTGCCTTTTCTAATACTACTATTCTGTAATTATCTTTCTACTGACCCCAAATAACATTTGTGATCCTGGGCAGGACACATAACTTCTATCTGCCTCAGTTTCTTAAACTGTAAAATGGGGATGATAATTACACCTAAGTCCCAGGGTATTGAAAAACAAGAATGAGATAAGTTTTGTAAAGGGATCAGTAAGTGAATGTTTATTTTCTTCTTTCCATTCTCCATTGTGCTTCTCTTTTCACTGAAGTTATTAAATGTCAACAGATGTATGGACTTGGCCAGGAAGATCTGACTAAGTTCTTTGTCACTTTTGGAACACAGACTCCAATTATCTTCATGAAAATCTTTTTATTTACACTCAAAATGAGTACCCCAAAGTGAGTCCACCAAGTGTCTGATGAAATGGTATTTCTGCCTGCCTGGAGATTCTTGTTTAAAAAAACAAACAAGAAACACAAAACAAAACAAAACAAAAACCTTCTTCATTTGCTTTTCCAAGGGGAATTTGAATGCCATCTTTCCATTTCTTTATTTGAAATTTCCTTATTTTTTCTGTGTTTAATTATATTGAGAATGTCAGTATTAATGTGACTTAGTTCTTTTTTAGACAAAGATCTCAGGTACTTCAGGTACTAATTAGGTTAATATTGAAAGTGATCTGACAAGTGTAATTTTTTGTATCTATCTTATGGCTACTATTCCTTTCAGTGTGCTTTTCTTTCCCTGCTTTTAACTATTGCCAACAATCCGTCATCTGCCTTCTACTTAGACCTTGCATTTTATTACCTATAAACCCCTAGTTGACTCAATATAGCTTACTGTTTACTCTCTTGGAATATGAAGGACTACCATGAAAAGAAGAGAATAAGCACTTATATGGAGCGTACTCTGTACTAGACATTGTGCTAAATTCTTTTTAGAAATCTTACCTTATTTGATCCTTATAGCAATACTCCAAGGTAGGTAATATTATTATCTCCATTTTACAGTTGAGGAAACTGAGGTGATCAAAGGTTAAGTGATGTACTCAGAGTCACACAGCTAGTAAGTATCTGAGGTCAGATTTGAACTCATCTTCCTGACTTTGGATCTGGTACTCTATACATTCATTGCATCATCAGCAGGGCCTCACCATCTGACAGAATTAATTCTTCCCCACAGAAACCACGATCTTTGTATCTCATTTTGAGGTCTTTGTCAGGAATCCCACTGGTTATTAATCTATATAGTTCTATCACCCTTTCCTGGAGTTTGGCATGTTCTTCAACCACCATAGTTGTGCTGGCCAGACTCTCTGGGTATTGGTTCTCCCCTCCCAGAGTTATTGAACTTACAGTTGGACCTCTCTTTGTACTCTTGACACTTCCTCTTCCATCCTCTGAATTTGCCCAGGGTTAAGAACTTCAAGTAGTAGCCAATACCATACCCTCTTTCCAAAAAGGATTTTTATTTTGTCATGTATCCTAACATGGATTCTCCTCTGTTCTCTGGGTTAATTCTTCCTAATGCAAGGAGTAATGCAAATAACTCAGAGTTACAAAAATATTTAAAATAGCTTCTCCATGCCAAGAATTTCTAACTATGGAATAAATGGACTCCAGATATCTAAGCCAGCTCTAAATTAGGAGGATGAGAAGGAAGAATGTCTCCATTATCTATCCCTAAAAGGGTGCTACATTCATTTAAGCTAATTTATTAGTTCAAGTCTAGAAGTATATATTAAAGCAGTCTGGATGTTAAAAATATTCATAAAGTCAGTTAAAGTTCTTTATCTGGATCTAAACAAGTACTGGTGAAAAATCATGGAGGCACTATACTTGTAATGGTGAGAACAGATTATTGCAGTCCTTGGTGTTTCAGGGGTGTGGTGTAGTAACGCATTTGCAAATTAGCCATAGCCAATATTTTCCAAATAAAAACAAATGCCTCATATTGCTTAATAGATTGGAAATCTGCTAACCCACCTCCAGAAAGTCAAGGGTATAATTAGGAGTGTATCAGAAGCAGTTTAAAGTGACTTGCAAGAGTAGATTGTTAAAATTTCAGTGTTAACATTTACATCTCAGAAATTAGAAAATACCTAGAATTAGGGAAGTGATAGAGTAAAAAAAATGATAAATATTGCATATTAAATTTAGAAGTATGTCCTATATGCATTTATTTCTTTTTCAGAGAGCTGGTTGTTAAACACACTCATCACTGATACCACAGTATAGTGAAAAGCACATTAGATTTAGAATCAGATGGCTCTCTTCAACGAGAGGATTCAAAACAGTTCCAATTGTTCTGTGATGAAGACAGCCATTTACACCTAGAGAGAGGATTGTGGGAACTGAGTGTGGACCACAACGTAGCATTTTCATTCTTTCTGTTGTTGTTTGCTTGTATTTTGTTTTCTTTCTCAGGTTTTTTTCTTCCTTCTTGATCTGATTTTTCTTGTGCAGCAAGATAACTATATAACTACATATACATATGTTGGATTTAACATATATTTTAACATATTTAACATGTATTGGACTACCTGCCATCTGGGGGAAGGGGTGGGGGAAGGAGGGGAAAATTTGAAACAGAAGGTTTTGCAAGGGTCAGTGTTGAAAAATTACCCATGTATATGTTTTGTAAATAAAAAGCTTTAATAAAAATTAAAAAAAAAAGATTTAGAGTCAGAAGACCTAGCTTTGAATCCCAACAATACCATTGAACCTGCTAACTTTGGGCAAGTCTTTTAAACTTTCTAAGTTATAGTTTCCTCATCTGGGAAAGAACTTATTGAATTAAATTAGAATGAAAAACCTATTAAACCATAAGTTCCTTTGAGAGCAAGGACTATCTTTTGCCTCATTTTTTTACATCCAGAGTGCTTAACCAAGTGCTAATACATACTAGGCAATTAGCAAATGTTTATTAATTGATTTGACTCATGGAGCTGTAAGGAAAACCTTTTATAAATTGTAAACTGCTATTTGAATTAGATTTATTGTGATAATTATATACTTATTCTTCATTTTTGCTGATATTGTCTCTCAAAGTAGATTTTGTACAATCGGCATTGGTATACCTGAAGTCACTGATATTCCCTTTATGTCAGTGATTCAGAAAATGCCTGCTAGTATTTTGAAAGTCAAATAGCAACATTCCAAAATGTCCTTCTCTAGACATTCTGTCCTTTTTAACGCCCTCCTCAAATGTAGTGTCCAGAACCGAATATTTTGAATGTTATATTCCTATTTGATTCCAAATGGTCTATTTGTTTACTGTAAAAATGAATTTGTTTTTTGAGGGTCTTGGACTCAAACTAATTTAATTTATTTCATTACTCTGACCAGCCAGATCAAACAGGTGAGACATTGCTTGTAGACTTTCAGTACACTATTATAAATATTTCTGTCCACTAGGTGGCAGTGTTGTCATGGCTATGTGTCAGTTGCTCTTCAACATTTCAATGACAGATGTAAATTGCCAGCTTTGGGCACTAGAGCTCATCTTTGATTTTATTTTTCAAGTTTTATGAACAGAAACTCATTCTTTCCACGGCAAGAAAGTTACTATGTTATTTCAGAGGTGTAACTAGTTCAAATTGATGCTTGAGAGTTAAATTTTCAGTGTTAGCATTTACACCTTGGAAAATATTAAATGCTACAAACAAGGCTTAATTATAATTATATTTTTAATTGTTAAGACCTTAGAAAATAACAGAGAAAATGTTAATAATGTCTGTTAAACTTTAAAGTTTGTCTTGGGTGCAATTTTTTTTCAGGGTCGATCATTAAACATTTATAAGCACAACCCTATTAATCATGATCCGCCTTTATTAATTAGGAAAAGGTTAAACAAACAGTATTTGCCCATAACCTTGCTGATCCTCTTCCTTCTTTCTACAAATTGTATTTAGGGGAAGAAAATAAAATGTTTTTCACCACCAGATGTCAGGCAAGGAAAAGAAAGAGAATCAAACTTGAATTATAAAATTGAATTTGCAAAAGCAGCTCTGGCAAAAAGCAGGTTCTCTTTTTTTAAAAAAATCAAAGCTTTTAAAATATGACCACTTCAAGGATCTTTGATTTTATTATTGTTTTTCTCCTAGTAATTCTGCAGGTTATGATTTTTCTAAACCTTATGAAATTATTTTGATTTTTAAAAGGATGGATTTGAAGGGGGAAATTTTATTACTTAGTGGCCTATCTTCAGATGATGAATTTTTGCACTTAGCAAAACTGGTCCTCAGATGACAGAGGTGCTGGATAATATTCAAGTCTTTTCTATCTTAGGAGTGCCTACAGAGTCTGTACTCTGCTAGCAAAGATGTCTGGAACCCAGAATCATTATTAAAGATAAAACATTAAGACTTCTATAAATAAATGTGTATTATGTCATATGGGTCATATGAGTATTGATTTACTTAGTATTGCATACATACAAGTGTCAAATAGTTAATTTGTCAATCAAATTATTAATCAAATAGTTAAAATATTAGTCAAATATAACCAGATTAGAGTAGAATCATTTGTAGTAGAAAAATCCATAGAAATATAATCACTAAGAAGGTAAATTTAACAAATATATTAAAAATAAATATAATAAAATAAACTGTAAGGGCAGCTAGTTGGTGTAGTAGATAGAGCACCAGCCCTGAAGTCAGAAGGACCTGAGTTCAAATGTGACCTCAGATATTTAATACTTCCTGGCTATGTGACCTTGGGCAAGTCACTTAATCCCAATTGTCTCAGTCAAAAATAAATAAATAAGTAAATAGATAAATGAATGAATAGATAAATAGCTAGAATAAAATAAATAAATAAACAAACAAACTGTGCTCTGGTATTCCCTAAAATTCTGATCTTACGTGGACTGTATTAGACCTTGAGAGAAAATTAACTATTAATATCTGGAGTATACTCTGAGTAAAATCTCCAAACCTTGCAAGTGTCTAGATTTCCTCAACATTAACTAATATGGTCCCAAGCATCTACAAAATCACTTGAGGTCACAAATGTATATTAAATAGAAAACAATCTTTAATTTTATCCAACAGAAAATTCAGAAATGCCAAAGTGTCACAAAAGCCTTTATAGGATTTACATGCAAAAAAAAAAATAATAAGGTAATTAAATTATCCATGGGAGTCCCTAAACAGTTAGAGAAAACATGCAAAACAGCATAGTTCTTTTAGAAAGAACTGAATTCAAGATTTGTATAAGGGTAACACTGATATTCTAATTAATTCTTGCCTCTTGTACAATCTTTGCTGTTTTACATTTTTGAAGAGAATCAATGACATCACTGAGTCATGCTTTGACTTACATGTGAATTGGATTTAAATGAGGCAGAATTGTACAAAGTCATCAGTATCTCTCTTCCGGAGAAGTACAGGACAAAAGTCAGGATGACTGATGATGGCCCAGGATGTGGACATTCTTAACATCTTTGATGTGTGAGCATGCTCTAAGTTCTCCAGAGTCTCTGATTTAGCTGCTTTCATGGCCACTGGGGAAAAAAATTGTTCTCATACACCCATTTTGTTGCTGAAACCTTCACATGCTTGAGATAGGGGTTATCTATCTCACCAATAGATAACCCCTACCTCGCCAACAGGTTTGAGCCTCTTTGTTACCCTCAACCTGATTCAGCTCATCTGCTGAGACAGTTTTACTGGAGTGTGGCCTTTGTTCATGCTATATCTTGGAGACACAGGTGAGAGTTGGGGGACAGGTGAACCAAAGGAAGATGAGCAGCCTTAAAAAGGCTTTATATCTTAATAACCATGTGACTTTATACAGTCCACTTGACTTCTATCTCAATTTCCTCATCATTAAAAAGAGGATAATAATCTGCCTCCCAAGGTTGTTTTGAGAATAAAATGAAAAAATATTCATAGAATGTTTTGCAAACTCTTTATCATGGAGCAAATGCTATCCATCTATTACTAGATTTTATTTTACATTCTCTACTAGACTGTAAGTCCCTTTAGGCCAAGGACCAGACTTTGCATCTTCTTCCATATTTAGCACAGTTTGTGACACATAGTAGAAGTCTCTGACCATGTTATAATTTAATTTATATGCAAACAAATCTGAAATTTTATGGATTTCATTTCTGTGGTTGGCAAGTTGATAAAAAAGGAAAAGAAAACCACAAAGCAATTCATTTGAAATTTAACTAAATCCAAACAGCATATTATTCTTAACAACTGGATAGTAACCAGAACAAAAGAACCAACCTGATTGTTCTTGCTTTAAGTTCCAGATCATTTTTCATATGTGAAATCTAATTAGGTTTGAAGCATTTGGTTCTGAGATACCTACAGGGGATATCCTGAGGTCTCCCAAGCAACCACCAGAATTTAATATAAAAGCTGCTCAAGTGAGCTGTAAAATATCATTTTGTTCGAAATATGAAAAGCTACTTGTAAAGTCTCAAGATGTTCTCAAGCTCCTACACTTCTGACAGAGAGCAAATCAAAGTTCACATTTTATAGCATTTTCTAGTTTATAAAGATCTTTGCTCACAACAGTTCTAGTGCAAAAGTTACTATCTTCATCTGAGAGCTGAATAGATTGAAAATTAGTGAAAGGAAATGACTGGCCTAAGGTCACTGAGTTTAGAAACTGGGAGAAATACTAGGGATTAAGCTCCAGCTGATTAGTTCCATACCTGGTGTTCTTTACCTTATGTATCTGAACAGAGTAAAGTTCCTTGAATGTGATTCTTTTGATGTCACTGACTCTTTTGTTTTTCCTCTTCAATCACTGGTTCACTGCTCACTTTTTTGTACATTTATCATTTGGGGGAAGGGCAGAGATAATTTTACTGCATTAACCAAGAACTAAAGTAAATTGTGTCTTGGCTCTACTTTGAGTAAATCCTTTCATCCCTGGCAAACTCTTCTTTAAACAGAGGCTGATTAGATGGTTTTAAGGTCCTTTTAAATTCTAAATGAATGAATTCTGAGGAGTGTTATAACTCATAAAAATCAATTGGTGTTTATAAGGCTAAATAAATATCTTCTAATTCCCTGTTGTAACATTGGTGTCAAGTCTTGAAACTGTAAATCAAATATTCAAATCCAAGAACTATAAAGGAGAAAGTCAATTTCTCAGGAAGAGATATGGAAAAAGAAGATGAGAGAAGGCCCATTTATTCCAAAGGGTTCAGATATTTGCCATCACAAATGTAGACGGGTAAGTCTGAAGTCTGAGTGTTTATATTTGCACTGATCCAAAATAATAATAGGATTATGTGTATAACAACCCAAAACTTAGTGGTGATATGGATGTAGGGATATGTGTTTTTCATAATTTGATAGCTTTCAAAATGTGTTGATGTCAGTTATTATATCAAAATACATGACTGGATAGCAGAAAACTGCCAGATTTCGATAGATTTGCTCTTGAGTTACCATCTGAATGTTTATGTTTAATATATTGTTGCTTCACTCCATTCAGAAATCAATTCTTCTCACTTGAGGGAAATTCTGTATGGCCATCAGCTTTGCTGTTATACCCTAAGGACCAAGGGCTTTTCCATCTCACAAGCAACTGAAGCCTCCTATATTATTATCACATCCATCAGAACATGAGCTTCTTGAAAACAAGGACTTTGTTGTTTTCTAATTCCAGACCCATATGGTAAACTTTCCACATGGTAAACATTTAAAAGATTGTTCATTCATCATCCATATCTTGTCCCCAAAGCAGTCTTATGTTTAATAATTAATATGCTAAAACTACTAGAAGTAAACTTGCGATCAAGTTTTTTCAGTGCTTTATAGATGACTATTTTTACACATAATCACTTCTTGATATAATCCATTCTCTACCCTGACCCATTTAACTCTCCACTGTAAAAAGGAAAAAACAATTTAACAAAACTAGCCAACTCAGTACACTTACATATCAGTTCATGTGACATTCTATATGTATACTCCCTACCATTGCTGCCAAGAGAAAATAGATATGTTCAATCATCTCTCAAATAAAACCAGTATTGGCCACTAATTCAATGTGACATTGGGAATTGTCAGAATATTGGAAGATGAGAAATATTTCTATAGAATTGCTAATTAGTCACTTTAATATGTATCTCCAACAAATGATATGGGTAACTGAAGAATGGTCTATAATCCCAGATCTCTATACATTACTGTGTAGATAGATAGAAATTAGAGCTTGGACACTTACTAAGTATATGTCCTTAAGCAAGTCATTTAATCTGCTATGAGTTTGTTCATTTGTAAAATGAAGAAATAGAAGTAGATAATGTCTAAGCTCCTTAGATTCTAAATCCTATCATCCTGTTAATTTTTCCCCAAAAAATGATCAGGTGTAGGAAAGACTATCAATATCTGTATCATTAGTCAATCAGTCAATAAAGATTAATCACATACCTACTACATGCCAAGTACTGTGCTAAGCACTAGAGATACAAAGACAAAAAAATAATCCCAGTCTGCAGGATTATCTGACTAAGAAGAAGAAAGGCTAAAGGAGAAAAAGAACCCTGGCTCCCATCTCCACCAGAAAATGTCCTAATGAAAGAAGGACAGAAGAAAGCAAGCATTTTTAAAGAATCTAATATGTGTTCAGGCTCTATGCCAAGGACTTCATTGATGTTATCTCATCTGATACTCACAACTCTGGGAAGTGGGTGCTGTTATCATCCCTATTTTACAGTTAGCAGATGTTAAGTGAGTTGCCCAGTTAGTAAACACCTGAAACAAAATTTGAACCCAGGTCTTCTGATTCTAGGTCTAACACCCTATCTTCTGTGCTTAGCAACCTAAGCAATTAGGCTCCATAGCTAGAAAGTGTGCACTGGATTGATGTCCTACCCCTGACATAGTCACCACATGATTATGGGCAACTCATTTCACCACTCAATGTTCTAGACAACTTTATAACCATATAAGTTGCATTAAAAAAGTTCCATCTTACAAGTGAAGAAGTTTCTTACCTAATGTCCCCTCCATCAATGAAATCACAAATCCAGTCCTGATTCTTGATGTTTGAGAATTCTTGGACATTCTGTCTCAGACAATTGATGCTTCAATTTCCTCATCTATAAAATGGAGTGTAATATGTACAACTCACCTCAGAGATTTTCAAAAGAAATTTAGCAGGAATGTTTTCCTAGTCACAATATTTGGCTTTGTACATGTATGGATATGTACAACCATGCAAAGGATCAAGCTGCTTATGATGAGAGCAAAGAATAATAGATAGTCATCTCAGATGTTTCACTGATTTATGCACAATATTAACAGAAAATGTGAAAAAAGAACCCTGCTCAATAAGCATGCGAGGATTGAAATATGTGCCAGTAGAGGATACAAATGCCAGTGAAATTTATCAAAGGATCAAAGCCTATCTCTCTATATATCCCACTCTTTATCTAATATTTCATGTTGGTTCAAAGAAAACTATTTCCAATGCTTCCATTCCCAGAATTGAATGTCAACTAACACTGAATCTTCTTTCCCATCATCATGTTTCATATCTATGGAATTTAAAATGAACAGAATGAATGATTACTGTCATTCACAGGTATTCATGTTCTCTAAAAGGTATAACCAGTTTTTTCTATAACATCAGTCAGGCCTCTTGATAATAAAATGAAAAGAACATTAATTTTCATGATGTTGACTTTTCCCCTTTCTCTTAACTCTATTGAGTGATTATTATCAAGCCAGTAAAAAAAATCTTCATGAGCTAATAGAAAAAGAACCAAATATTTTGCTATCAATAGTGAACACTTTAGTATTAAGGAAAATATTTTTTTCCTCATTTGTCACACCACACAAGTAATATGGTTTATTTGCTTTTCACTAGCTCAAAATTCTATGTTGCTTACAATTACCATTCTAAATTCCAGGGACTGATGATTTGAATTAATATACAGGATGCATGGAAAGAACTCTGCACTTCTATTAGGAAAACTGGGGGATTCAACCCTAAATGCTACAACTTACTGTCTGAATAACTTTGGATAAAATCACTTTACCTCCCTGACTTTACCAAACCATTCTCCTTCAGGAGTCCCACCAAACCTGTTTCTTAATGCTTCATTTTGTTTTCCCATATTAAAATGTGATCTCTTTAAAGAGAAAAACTGTCCTGCATGTTTGTATTTGCATTTGTACCTGGCACATAATATTTGATAAGTGCCTTTTCACTCATTCATTTCTTCATCATACTATAGATAAAATGAATGATGTTGTTGACTTTAAAGCCCCCAAGAAAAAATAAAGTTTACCTTTACTACGAGTAAGGTCTAAAATTTCAGCCACATCCTTCTTTCTAAACTGGTCTTTTCCCCATAGGGAAGCACCATTTTATATGACCCAAACAAGTGAGATTTGTATTTCCTTTGGGGGAACTATTTTTTGAGACTTGTGTCTCCCTATCTCAACTAGACTGGATCAGAACATTGGCAACTCAGAGTAATCCCTTTATTGATCATCATGGGAACTTTGACCTGTTTCTGTATTAACTTGCATTTCCTTTATCAGCCTGGTAACCCTCTGCTCTCAGGGGCTCCTTATAATTTGGCTGGCATTAGCAAGGATACTTGATCTTCTTAGCTCACTGCATCTCAGAATTCCAGAACTCAAGTAATCCACAGGTCTCAGCCTCCTTGATTGAAAAATAATAAGCACACACCAGGACATCCAACTTTTTGGCTACCGTTAAGTAGAAATAACCCCCTGGAAGTAGAAGATGAAGAATAATTATACTGTCTCCATCAGTCAGAATGAATGTTTCAGAATATTTCTGAAATTATGCAAGTTCTTAACTAGAAATGCACAAGCATGATACTGATGTTTTGATCCTGTTACATAAAAATTATGGATGCTAACCTGGGGTGACATTCCTATTCCTGGAAATGAATTCCATCTTGTCTGTTGCACTTTTATCCTATTGTCTTTTAGGTCATTAAATTGGTTCTAGACAGAACTTGGATCTATATACGATTTCCACTCAGAGAGCCAGAAGTTGGCTAAGATGAAAAAGAGCCTGGCATTTAAGTTTTATGTGAAATACCGTATTACAAAGAAATATATGCACTTTATCTAAAAAAGCCCTCTCTGTATTGACTGAATACTGAAAGTTAAATCAAAATTCTGAAAGAGAAACAATGTCATTGTAGTAGAAAGAACACTGGATTTATCATCAAGGGAGCTAGATTCATTCACTTTCTGGGGCTTATTTCCTTATCTGTAAGCACAGAAGGTTAGATAAAATAATCTCTAAGGTCCCTTCCATTTCTAAATCCCACAATCTTCATAGGATTTCAAGGTCTGAAAGTCTTAAAGACTAACTTTTTTCCTTCAGTAGCTGACAAAATATTTTCTACAATATTCATAACATTTATGCATGTTCATAAATTCATTCCTCTTCATCCTCAGCTATCGGTTCTTAACATCAGGCAAGAAGGACTGAGGTATTTTAAGAGGGATGGAGAGAAAGGCATATCCCCTAAAAGTTAGTCCCTAAATATGGTAACAATAGCAATTAAACAAGACAATATAAAGGACACCCACAAGAATAATAAATAAAAAGCAGATGGTAATAGTTTAAACATTCATAAAAGTAAACAGCATAATCCGAATTTCATCACAGGCTATTTGCTTAAGCACTGTAGAGAAGTTTAATATTTCTAGCTGAGTGGCTCAATGATTGAATGTTTGTATAAACTACTGATAAAATATCATTAGGGGAAAGTACTTTGGGGAGTATATATGCATTGTGAGAATTCAGAAGTTAGCCATTATCCATTATTTCTTAACCTCCCATGTAGATAGGGATTGGATCTATGATTTTATCAATATGAAGAATTCCCAGATAAGTAAATTCCCTCTACCAATACAGGTTGGCATTTTCTCAGAAATTTATACTCTTAGAGAAGTGAAGAAGTGAAATAATTTACCCCAATCATGCAGCCAGTGTGTTTCGTAAGTAAAACTTGAACCAAGTCTTCCTTACTTGGTTCTCTATCTGCTAATATGTCCCTTCTCCTTATATATCATCATTTTTTAATTTTTTTTAGTTATTTGAGTAAACTTCAGCAAGCACTCATCAAAAGTGAGCTGTTGAAAAGCAAACTAATTTGGACGAAATATTTTCTCCTCCTTATGGTAATACAGATGCCACTAGCCTTAGAAAAATGAATATTACTTATATAGCTGCCATTTTATAGAACATAATTCCAAGTATCTGATTTTGAGCTTCCTCCATTTAGTAATAAAGGCTTTAAACTGGATGGTGGCTAAAGTACTTTTCACCTTTATCATTATATGCTTACATATCAGCAAGATACAAGAGATGGCAAATGTTACCTTGTGCATATCCACACAAGGACAATTATCTGGCCTTGATTTGCAATAAGATGCCAATGATATTCATATGGATGGCTTTAAATGATTTTTCCATTTAAGAAAAGATTTATCAAAGATGGCAAAGATACACCACTTTCTTTATTTTTTATTAACAATGTGTGATGTTATAATCCATCATTAATATTTCATGTTTCTGGGCTTCCACAAGGGACAGATAATAGAAAAACACTGTCACTGGAAACTAGTAAGTGGAGCAATCATATGGCAAATTGAGAGATCGAAACATCTCTCACATCCCATTTATTAGATGTATCTTTGGCTTAATAAATGCAACCTACATTTATTAGTTGATGGGTTATTTATCCTTTGTACTTGTTAGGGTCAATGTACAGTGTGTCCAACTATGACTGATCAAAAGAATGCAAATTCAGAAGAATCTACCACAGGTCAGGCACAAATAGCCCTTATAATCATTTGGAAATACATTTGTGCATTTCATGTTTCTTTTGAGCTACTGCAATTTTGTTTTGCTTATATCCCCTGAGAGAATTAATCTAATGTAGATTATTTTATGACACATTGTGTGATATCCACTTTGGCTTTATAAAGAATGGGTATTTTGATGGAAGCTTGACTATGCTGGGAAAGAAAATTATAAAAGAAGAAAGCATGGGTTGGATGCTTGTTAGGGAAAGCTTTGGACAAGCAAGCAGAATGAGGTCACTAATAATAACACATATTTATATGGCATTTTAAGGTGTACAAAATTCTTTCCTTACAACTTTTGTGAAATATGACCTAAAATTATTGCTATCTCCATTTTACAGAGAGAAGGAAATGAAGAATTTATTAAGCACTAACTTAGTGCCAAGCACCATGATTAATTTCTAGGGATACAAACAAAAAAGAAAAAGAAGCTTTTTATTTGTTTATCATTAAACAAAGATTATCTATCATGAGCATTAATATTAAATTAAATATTCATAGATAGTCCAATAAATACATGATAATTTATATCCACTGTCCCTTTTCTGTCACTGCCACTGGAAAGGAGGTAGACTGGATCAAAACCAAAGTTGTAAATAATGATTTTAAGAACCAAGGTCAAGCTTCAAAAAATGCACCTGAGGGAAAAAGCAGCATGAAATAATATCCTCAAATCAAACCTTATTAAAAAAAAATTCATCAGGTGGGAAAGAGGGGAGGGGCCCTTTCATTCCTGCCCATAATGTAGATGGGGGAGGGCAAAAACTACAGAGACAGCAAGAAGCCACTGCTAGAAAATCCACCACTGCTAGATGAAGAAGCTCACCTATGGTATAGCCAAGGGGGAAAAAGAAGGGTGCTACCTAGGACATTTTTTTCAACTAATATTTCCTCTCAATTATATACTAAGTGCAGTTGTTTTTACTGTTGAAAGAGTTTAGGAGCTGTCAGCACCTCTAAATTTGGGGTCCCAGAAAAAGATACCTATAGGAACTCCTAGATATGAGGGTTATTATATATTTTCATCCATTTCATGTGTAACCCACTTGATCTAGGTCTTTTTGCATGAAAACTTTTTATAAGTAAATATTATTTCTTACTCAATATTTGATGTCTATGACAAGACCTTGGGAAAAGAGAGATCCTGATCTTTTCACTTCTAGCTTTGAGAAAGAAAATAATGGGTTCCAAACTTTCTTCAAGTGTCTGAAGGGAAAGAAAGTCTCTGGGAAGAAGCCAACATGCAATACAACAATGCAAACAATATCTCAACCATATCTTCATCCCCAGCTAACTATAATAGAAATTTGGGGTAATTTCCTCTTTGGTGAGATCTGGAAATCTCTCTAGGTTGAGTTAAAATATCTTATTCCCAATGGAAGAGCTCATTCACATTGTGTACTATCTAATATATTCTCATCTGCTGAGATGCCAAGTATTCAGAATTCTACCATAGAGAGCATAAATTCAATGGCTGGCCAGGTTGTTCATGTGCCAAATGTATATTTGCCTTAAAGACCATTTTACAAAGAACTCACAGAATACAAACACTCCAATGGAGGTCAGAACAAGTGATTCAAGGACATTATCAAGATCTCTTTAAAGAACTTTGGAATTAATTGTAAGACATAGAAGACACTGACAGGACTGCCCAATATGGCATCCCTGTATCAAAGATTGCTCTATGAGCAAAGCAGAATCACAGTCGCCCAAAAGAAATGTGAGGTGTGCAAATTTAGAGGTATCTCCATTCCTAATATTCATGTGGGCTATCTATGCCCTACTTCTGGTATAGCCTTCCAAGCTCACATTGGTGTAATCAGTCACAATTAGACCCAAACATAGTAATGTCATTTTGGTCCTCTGAAAACAAAAGTCAACAACAAACTTTTTAAAAATCTATTTGCTAGTAACTTGGATAAATGAATTTATTTCTAATTTTCTATGGGCATGCTTTGTATAAACCAGCATTTGGTAGGAAAGAGATCAAATCTTGGATATGTAGCTTTGAGTACTCTTTCTCCATTAAGGGATTCAACTTGAATCAGAATATTATTCCTATAGACTAATTTTAGGGAGGAAAGAACATACAACTCAGGCAGAGACCCTTTCTCTGAGGAAAGCAGAGTGGCTAGTCTCTGTCATCAAACTCCTGCCTCCCTTCTTGATAAGTGTTAAAGTGTTCCTTGGTGATGAGTAGCTAGGACAAATGTTAAAGATATCTACTTATATCTCCCAGTGAGTCATACCTAGGCAGACCCATGATAATATTAGTGGGTAACACAAAACAATCTACCCCTTATACATGTATTTGTCATATATGACCTCTCCCGCAAAGGAAAACCTGGAAACCAGTCCTCTAGTGATTATCTCTGTGTATTTAAATAAACCAGATCTTGAGAAAATGATACAATCTGATACAGTCAGTACTCAAAGCTTTTCTATCTTAATACTGAATAACCTTGGGCTTTGCTTTCAAACATTCAAAGCTGGTTTCAAAAACATCTCCATGATTTAATGAGTCATTAACTAGAACATTTGGGCAGAACACCCCACACAACATTTCAGAACGAAGCCCTATTTTGTGTTGTTGCCTAATGAAGATTTTGTTATAATACATGTTACTTGACTTTTCACAAAAGAAGTCCTACATGTCATGAAGTGGGCAATTTTGTGATGAAAATAAATTCCTCCAAAGAAGAACTATGAGAAGAAAGGTATCTTCCACCAATTCTTTATAAAGGAGGCTAATTATGAGGGGGGAAGACTTTTTTTTTAATATGTTGGTTTGTTCTACTGAACTTTTTTTTTAAGCTCGCTTGTCTAGGACACCGGCCTTTTTCTCTGTGAGCACTTGATATCCTAACTAGACACAGACCTATGACACAACTTCTGGCCATCCTCTGACCCACTCCCAACTTTCCAACTCTAGCTCTGAGAATGGTAATAAATCAATTCCATTCTTCCCAGAAAGAACTTGTCAATAAAATGCCCAAGAGCTCTAATTATCATTCCCTCTGTATTCTCTGTTCAAAGCATCCTCTCACTGACTACCTGACCCCTCTGCTTTTTTTTTATTCTTCTCTAATTCTTCATTATAAGAGATGGTTCTCTGGGAAGGTAGGGTTGTTGTTGTTATTTGTCATTGTCATTATCATTGCTATTTGTCCCTCATTCTCTAAGAGAATCATGACATTAGGGAGATGATGCCATGATTTGGATTTAAGTGAAGGAGGGCTGTGCAAGAACACCCGCCTTACTTTTCCTTCCAGAGCCATGTGGGTCCAGTGGCAACATATAGATCAAGATGACTAGAGATAACCCTGGATAAAATGGGAGACTTTGGTCTTTTTAAGCTAAGGTCTTTAACAGGTCTCTGTTTTACCAAGGCAGCACCCATTTGGTGATTAATTGACTAAGTAGCAATTAACACAAAGATTCTCCTCTTGAACTTAGTCCAAAAAATATAAATAAATGGATGAATGAATGAATGATTCTGTGAGGGACAGATTCTCAAGGTTTCTGGTCAAAGCAAAATGATTGCTATCAACATTCTATCTGAGTTGATAAGGACCCAAACAATAACCAAATGGAACTTGGTCTAGGAGGGCAGGGAGAGATAAAATGGAAAACGTAAGGCAAATAGAAAGAAAATAGAACATAGCTATTTTTAAAAGTTCATTAAAAGTATCACCATGCATATATATATAATGTGATGATGTCTCTCATTGTGTCCTCTTGCATAGTTTGAGACCTAGTTAGAATTTATATAGCCCCTCAAGGCCTCTATAAAGCACTTTATATGCATTACCTCATTTTATCAGTATCAGCACCATCATAGCTAACATTGCTATCACTGTGGAAGGTGCTTCACAAATATTATCTCGTTTTACCCTCACAACAAATCTCTGAGGTGGGAGTTATTATTACCCCATTTTATAAATGGGAAATTGAGGTAGACAAAGATAGAATGACTTATCCAGGGCCACATAACTAAAAAATATTTGAGATAATATTCAAACTTAGATCTTCTGTTCTTAGGCCCAACATTCTATAGGAAGTGCAGGGTGTAGGTGGAGGGGCACAGATCTAGAAGGCATTGACAGAATATGCAGACACTGGCAGCATGTTAGATTAGAACTGGAGTCAAATACCTAGGTTCAAATTTTGGCTTTATCACTTTCTGTTTCCTTTGGAGAATGTCTTTGAATGTCTCTTAGGGTCTCCATTTCTTCTTCAATAAAACTAAAGATTTGGACTATATATCAATAGTTTCAAAGGGTATGCTAGGAGTTGTCAGTAGATGTGCTAGGAATTGAATGGAACCTTTACATAAAAGCACATGTGAAAAGAATGAAGGAAACAAGCATTTATTAAGGACCTATTATCACTTTACAAATATCTCATTTGATAATCATAACAATCTTGGGAGTAAGTGCTATTATTATCTCCATTTTACAAATGAAAAAGCAAAAGCAGAGGTTAGATGACTTGTCCATTACTGTTACTTAGTAAACCCCTCAGTAAATTGTGCTACTAAGTGTTTCTGAGTTACTAAAGTAACAATAATTACAAAGTAGTAAAGTTAAGTAACTAAAAGTTACTAAGTGTCTGAGATTGGATTTGAATTCTGGTCTTTCTAACTCCAGGCCCAAGGCTCTACCAAGTATATTTAGCTAAGTACACCCGGGTCAGACTCCTTAAGTTTCCTATATTTCCCTTATCGAGCCTAATTCCTTAAAGGAAAAAAAATGCTTAATAAATTTTTTTGAGCTTGGTAATCGGGTCACACAGCTAGTAAATGTTAAGTGTCTGAGGCCTTATTTGAAGTCAAGTCCTCCTGACTCCAACCTCAGTGCCCTAACCACTGGGCAATTTAGTAGCCCCCATATAATGAATTTTTGAAAATTGAGGTTCATCACTATTTTTGATGCTATGGAATTTGGTTCCATAGTGAGTGGAGAAGCAGAAAACTTAGAAGGGGAGGAGGCCATCAAACTGGAAGAGGCACAGGACAATAATATATAGTCAAAATGATCATAGTCCCAATTTCGTAAACTGTCTTTTGATACCGGGGTATCATAAATAAATGTGGTATTTTTGAAATTATGATTTATTATCAGTATTTGATAAAAAATATTTTATATACCTGGAGACACATACAAATTTCTTCCGCAAAAAGGGGTAGTGAATGGAAAAAGTTTAAAAAACTCTGGTATAACACAGGTAGGCCAGTTGATATAAGTAAAGGAGGATTTTCTACTATCATTACTTAGAGGAAGAGATATTGAACTTACATTCTCAGTCATAGACTGTATTTAAAAATAAAAATAAAAAGTCAACATCTTATAGGTTCCTATTACATACACAGAGGCAGAATCTCAGCAATTGACTTGTACAATTTTTATTCAAAAATAATTTACATTCAATTAATTCTTTCATTGATTCCACTTTGTGTCCTTGACAATCTCTATTCTCTTTTACATTTGTTAAGACTTCATTTATGGTATGGCGTTGTATGAGACTCTGCTCAGAGGATCTGTTTAATGTTAACTGGGTAGAGGTTAATTCAGTCAAGGAGAAAACTAGATCAAACCTCATAATATCTGGAGACTATTAAATTTTTCAGTTTGGGATTCATGCAAGATATGCAGTGAAGATGGTCTTGATTTCAAACTCCCACTGTTATTTTACCTGTTGTTGTTTATAAATTTTGATTCTGTTAGATAAAGTCCCAGAAAAAATAATCTTTGCACTAAGATTTATCCCTTTCTGTTGTTTGTTATTCATCCATATCAATTATATCCAACTCTTCAACATCCCATTTGGATTTTCTTGACAAATGTACTGAAGTGGTTTGCCATTTCCTTCTCCACTTCATTTTACAGATGAGGAACTGAGTTTCAATAGCTTGTCCAGGATCACATAGCTAGTAAATTTCTGAGGCCAGATTTGAACATGGGTATTCTTGACTTCAGACTGGCTCTATTCATTAGGCCACCTATCTTTGCTGCCTTATCCTTTTCAGTTGATCCTTGCCAAAAAAAAAATCCCTGTTAAAAACTCAGAGAATGCCACTAGAAATTCTTGAAATCAAGATTAAAATGCTCTCTCTCTCTCTCTCTCTCTCTCTCTCTCTCTCTCTCTCTCTCTCTCTCTC